>MU225282.1:657550-678531 GCA_018584345.1 Thuja plicata | reverse complement strand
TTTAAATTAATATTTCAAACGAGCTCTGATCTTCGTGAAATTTAAATTGGAAGCATTTGACATCAAAATATTAGGTGGGTTTTCCATTGATTGTGTAAAATTGAAACTTGAAATTAATATTTCAAACAAGCTTGGATCTCCGTGAAATTTAAAATAGAAGCATTTGACATCAAAATATTAGGTGGGTTTTACTCTGATTGAGCAAAATTGAAACTTTAAATTAATATTTCAAATGAGATCCGATCTTCATGAAATTTAAAATGGAAGTATTTGACATTAAAATATTAGGTGGGTTTTCCTCTGATTGTGTAAAACTTAAACTTTAAATTAATATTTGAAACTTTAAATTAATATTTTGATGTCAAATACTTCCAATATAAAATAGAAGCATTTGACATCAAAATATTAGGTGGGTTTTCATTTGATTGAGCAAAATTGAAAGTTTAAATTAATATTTCAAACGAGCTTTGATGTTCATGAAATTTAAAATGGAAGCATTTGACATCAAAATATAAGGTGGGTTTACCTCCTATTGTGCAAAATTGAAACTTTTTTGCGACACATTTTACGTCCGGGAGTAAAATTGAATGTTTAAATTAATATTTGAAATGAGCTCCGATCTACGTGAAAGTTAAAATGGAACCATTTGACATCAAAATATTAGGTGGGGTTTCCTCTGATTGAGAAAATTGAAATTTTAAATTAATATTTCAAACAAGCTCCGAACTTCGTCAAATTTCAATTGGAAGCATTTGACATCAAAATATTAGGTGGGTTTTCCACTGATTTTGTAAAATCAAAAATTGAAATTAATATTTCAAATGAGCTGACATCTCTGTGAAATTTAAAATAGAAGCATTTGATATCAAAATATTACGTGGGTTTTCCTCTGATTGAGCAAAATTAAAACTTTAAATTAATATTTCAAACAAGATCTGATCTTCGTGAAATTTAAAATGAAAGCATTTGACATTAAAATATTAGGTGGGTTTTCCTCTGATTGTGTAAAACTAAAACTTTAAATGAATATTTGAAACTTTAGATTAATATTTTGATGTCAAATGCTCTCAATTTAAAATAGAAGCATTTGACATCAAAATATTAGGTGGGTTTTCGTCTGATTGAGAAAAATTGAAAGTTTAAATTAATATTTCAAATGAGCTCTGATGTTCTTGAAATTTAAAATGGAAGCATTTGACATCAAAATATTAGGTGGGTTTACCTTTGATTGTGCAAAATTGAAACTTTTTTGTGACACGCTTTACGTCTGGGAGCAAAATTGAATGTTTAAATTAATATTTCAAATGAGCTCTGATCTTCGTGAAATTTAAATTGGAAGCATTTGACATCAAAATATTAGGTGGGTTTTCCACTGATTGTGTAAAATTGAAACTTGAAATTAATATTTCAAACAAGCTCAGATCTCCATGAAAATTAAAATAGAAGCATTTGACATCAAAATATTAGGTGGGTTTTCCTCTGATTGAGCAAAATGGAAACTTTTAATTATTATTTCAAATGAGATCCGATCTTCGTGAAATTTAAAATGGAAGTATTTGACATTAAAATATTAGGTGGTATTTCCTCTGATTGTGTAAAACTGAAACTTTAAATTAATATTTGAAACTTTAAATTAAGATTTTGATGTCAAATGCTTCCAATTTAAAATAGAAGCATTTGACATCAAAATATTAGGTGGGTTTTCCTCTGATTGAGGAAAATTGAAAGTTTAAATTAATATTACAAACCAGCTTCGATTATCGTGAAATTTAAAATGGAAGTATTTGACATCAAAATATTAGGTGGGTTTACCTCTGATTGTGCAAAATTGAAACTTTTTTGTGACACATTTTACGTTGGGGAGCAAAATTGAAAGTTTAAATTAATATTTGAAATGAGCTTCGATCTTCGTGAAATTTAAAATGGAAACATTTGACATCAAAATATTAGATGGGTTTTCCTCTGTTTGAGCAAAATTGAAACTTTAAATTAATATTTCAAACAAGCTCCGATCTTCATGTAATTTCAATTGGAAGCATTTGACATCAAAATATTAGGTGGGTTTTAAATTGATTGTGTAAAATTGAAACTTGAATTAATATTTCAAATGAGCTCGGATCTCTGTGAAATTTAAAATAGAAGCATTTGACATCAAAATATTAGGTGGGTTTTCCTCTTATTGAGCAAAATCAAAACTTTAAATTAATATTTCAAACGAGATCCAATCTTCATGAAATTAAAATTGGAAGCATATGACATTAAAATATTAGGTGGGTTTTCCTTTGATTGTGTATAACTAAAAATTTAAATTAATATTTTGATGTCAAATGCTTCCAATTTAAAATAGAAGGAATTGACATCAAAATATTAGGTGGGTTTTCCTTTGATTAAGCAAAATTGAAACTTTAAATTAGTATTTCAAACGAGCTCTATTGTTGGTGAAATTTGAAATGGAAGCATTTGACATCAAAATATTAGGTGGGTTTACCTCTGATTGTGCAAAATTGAAACTTGAAATTAATATTTCAAACAAGCTCGGAACTCCGTGAAATTCAAAATAGAAGCATTTGACATCAAAATATTAGGTGGGTTTTCCTCTGATTAAGCAAAATTGAAACCTAAAATTAATATTTCAAACCAGCTCGGATCTCCGTGAAATTCAAAATAGAAGCATTTGACATCAAAATATTAGGTGGGTTTTCCTTTGATTGAACAAAATTGAAACTTTAAATTAATATTTCATACAAGATCCGATCTCCGTGAAATTTAAAATGGAAGCATTTGATATTAAAATATTAGGTGGGTTTTCCTCTGATTGTGTAAAACTGAAACTTTAAATTAATATTTAAAACTTTAAATTAATATTTTGATGTCAAATGCTTCTAATTTAAAATAGAAGCATTTGACATCAAAATATTAGGTGGGTTTTCCTCTGATTGAGCAAAATTGAAAGTTTAAATTAATATTTCAAACGAGCTCCGATGTTTGTGAAATCTAAAATTGAAGCATGTGACTTCAAAATATTAGGTGGGTTTACGTCTGATTGTGCAAAATTGAAACTTTTTCGTGACACATTTTACGTCGGGGAGCAAAATTGAAAGTTTAAATTAATATTGTAAATGAGCTCCAATCTTCGTGAAATTTAAAATGGAAGCATTTGACATCAAAATATTAGGTGGGTTTTCCTCTGATTGAGAAAAATTGAAAATTTAAATTAATATTCCAAACGAGCTCCAATCTTCGTGAAATTTAAATTAGAAGCATTTGACATCAAAATATTAGGTGGGTTTTGCACTGATTATGTAAAATTGAAACTTGAAATTAATATTTCAAACGAGCTTGGATCTCTGTGAAATTTAAAATAGAAGCATTTGACATCATAATATTAGGTGGGATTTCCTCTGATTGTGCAAAATTGAAACATTAAATTAATAGTTCAAATGAGATCCGATCTTCGTGAAATTTAAAATGGAAGCATTTGACATTAAAAAATTAGGCGGGGTTTCCTCTGATTGTGTAAAACTAAAACTTTAAATTAATATTTGAAACTTTAAATTAATATTTTGATATCAGATGCTTCCAATTTAAAATAGAACTATTTAAAATCAAAATATTAGGTGGGTTTTCCTTTGATTGAGTGAAATTGAAAGTTTAAATTAATTTTTCAAATGAGCTTTGATGTTTGTGAAATATAAAATGGAAGCATTTGACATCAAAATATTAGGTGGGTTTACCTCTGATTTTTTAAAAATTGAAACTTTTTTGTGACACGTTTTACGTCCGGGAACAAAATTGAAACTTTAAATTAATATTTCAAACGAGCTCTGATGTTCATGAAATTTAAAATGGAAGCATTTGACATCAAAATATTAGGTGGGTTTACCTCTAATTCATCAAAATTAAAACTTTTTTGTGACACGTTTTACGTCCAGGATCAAAATTGAATGTTCAAATTGATATTTCAAATGAGCTCCTATCTTCGTGAAATTTATAAAAGAAGGATTTGACTTCAAAATATTAGGTGGGTTTGCCTCTGACTGAGCAAAATTGAAACTTTAAATTAATATTTCAAATGGGCTCCGATCTTCGTGAAATTTAAATTGGGAACATTTGACATCAAAATATTAGGTGGGTTTTCCACTGATTGTGTAAAATTGAAACTTGAAATTAATATTTCAAAGGAGCTCGGATCTCTGTGAAATATAAAATAGAAGCATTTGATGTCAAAATATTAGGTGGGTTTTCCTCTGATTAAGGAAAATAGAAATTTTAAATTAATATTTCAAATGAGATCAGATCTCCGTGAAATTTAAAATGGAAGCATTTGACATTAAAATATTACGTGGGTTTTCCTCTGATTATGTAAAACTGACACTTTAAATTAATATTTGAAACTTTAAATTAATATTTTGATGTCAAATGCTTCATATTTAAAATAGAAGCATTTGACATCAAAATATTAGGTGGGTTTTCCTCTGATTGAGAAAATTTGAAACTTTAAATTAATATTTCAAACGAGCTCTGATGATCGTGAAATTTAAATTTGAAGCATTTGACATCAAAATATTAGGTGGGTTTTCCACTGATTGTGTAGAATTGAAACTTGAAATTAATATTTCAAACGAGCTCAGATCTCTGTGAAATTTAAAAGAGAAGCATTTGACATCAAAATATTAGGTGGGTTTTTCTCTGATTAAGAAAAATTTAAACTTTAAATTAATATTTCAAACAAGATACGATGTTCATAAAATTTAAAATGGAAGCATTTGACATCAAAATATTTGGTGGGTTAACCTCTGAGTTTTCAAAATTGAAACTTTTTTGTGACATGTTTTACGTCTGCGAGTAAAATTGAAACTTTAAATTAATATTTCAAACGAGCTCCGATCTTTGTGAAATTTAAAATGGAAGCATTTAACATCAAAATATTAGGTGGGTTTTCCAATGATTGAGAAAAATTGAAACTTTAAATAAACATTTCAAATGAGTTCCGATCTTTGTGAAATTTAAATTGGAAGCATTTGACATCAAAATATTAGGTGGGTTTCGCAATGATTATGTAAAATTGAAACTTGAGATTAATATTTCAAACGAGCTCGGATCTCCATGAAATTTAAAATAGAAGCATTTGACATCAAAATATTAGGTGGTTTTCCTCTGATTGTACAAAATTGAAAATTTTTTGTGACACATTTTATGTCTGGGAGCAAAATTGAAACTTTAAATTAATATTTCAAACGTGCTGCGATCTTCGTGAAATTTAAAATGGAACCATTTGACATCAAAATATTAGGTGGGTTTTTCTCCTAATTGAGCAAAATTGAAAATTTAAATTAATATTTCAAACGAGCTTTGATCTTCGTGAAATTTAAATTGGAAGCATTTGACATCAAAATATTAGGTGGGTTTTCCACTGATTGTGTAAAATTGAAAATTGAAATTAATATTTCAAACGAGCTCAGATCTCTGTGAAATTTAAAATAGAAGCATTTGACATCAAAATATTAGGTGGGTTTTCCTCTGATTGAGAAAAATTGAAACTTTAAATTAATATTTCAAACAAGATCCGATCTTCGTGAAATTTAAAATGGAAGCATTTGACATTAAAATATTAGGTGGGTTTTCCTCTGATTGTGTAAAACTTAAACTTTAAATTAATATTTGAAACTTTAAATTAATATTTTGATGTCAAATTCTTCCAATTTAAAATAGAAGCATTTGACATCAAAATATTAGGTGGGTTTTCCTCTGATTGAGCAAAAATTGAAAGTTTAAATTAATATCTCAAACGACCTTCGATTTTCATGAAATTTAATTGGAAGCATTTGACATTAAAATATTAGGTGGTTTTACCTCTGATTGTGCAAAATTGAAACTTTTTTGTGACACGTTTTACGTTCAAGAGCAAAATTGAAAGTTTACATTAGTACTTCAAACGAGATCCAATCTTCATGCAATTTAAAATGGAAGGATTTGACATCAAAATATTAGGTGTGTTTTCCTCTGATTGAGCAAAATTGAAAATTTAAATTAATATTTCAAACGAGCTCTGATGTTCATGAAATTTAAAATGGAAGCATTTGACATCAAAATATTAGGTGGTTTTACGTCTGATTGTGCAAAATAAAAACTTTTTTGTGACACGTTTTACGTCTGGGATCAAAATTGAATGTTCAAATTGATATTTCAAATGAGCTCCGATCTTCATGAAGTTTAAAAAAGAAGCATTTGACTTCAAAATATTAGGTGGGTTTTCCTCTAATTGAGAAAAATTGAAACTTTAAATTAATATTTCAAACGAGCTTTGATCTTTGTGAAATTTAAATTGAAAGCATTTGACATCAAAATATTAGGTGCATTTTCCACTGATTGTGTAAAATTGAAACTTGAAATTAATATTCAAAACGAGCTCAGATCTCTTTGAAATTTAAAATATAAGCATTTGACATAAAAATATTAGGTGGGTTTTGCTCTGATTGAGCAAAATTGAAACTTTAAATTAATATTTCAAACGAGATCCGCTCTTTGTGAAATTTAAAATGGAAGCATTTGACATTAAAATATTAGGTGGGATTTCCTCTGATTGTGTAAAATTGAAACCTTAAATTAGTATTTTAAACTTTAAATTAATATTTTGATGTCAAATGCTTCCAATTTAAAATAGAAGCATTTGACATCAAAATATTGGGTGGGTTTTCCTTTGATTGAGCAAAATTGAAAGTTTAAATTAATATTTCAAACGAGCCCTGATGTTCATGAAATTTAAAATGGAAGCATTTGACATCAAAATATTAGGTGGGTTTACCTCTGATTATGCAAAATTGAAACTTTTTTGGGGCACGTTTTAAGTCTGGGAGAAAAATTGAAACTTTAAATTAATATTTTAAACGAGCTCTGATCTTTCTAAAATTTATAATGGAAGCATTTGACATCAAAATATTAGGTGGGTTTTCCTCTGATTGAGCAAAATTGAAACTTTAAAATATTATTTCAAACGAGCTTTGATCTTCGTGAAATTTAAATTGGAAGCATTTGACATCAAAATATTAGGTGCATTTTCCACTGATTGTGTAAAATAGAAACTTGAAATTAATATTTCAAATGAGCTCAGATCTCGGTAAAATTTAAAATAGAAGCATTTGACATCAAAATATTAGGTGGGTTTTTATTTGATTGAGAAAAATTGTAACTTTAAATTAATATTTCAAACAAGATTTGATCTTCCTAAAATTTAAAATGGAAGCATTTGACATTAAAATATTAGGTGGATTTTCCTTTGATTGTGTAAAACTGAAACTTTAAATTAATATTTGAAATTTTAAATTAATATTTTAAACATTACATTAATATTTTGATGTCAATTGCTTCCAATTTAAAATAGAAGCATCTGACATCAAAATATTAGGAGGGTTTTCCTCTGATTGAGCAAAATTGAAAGTTTAAATTAATATTTCAAACGTGCTCCGATGTTCATGAAATTTAAAATGGAAGCATTTGACATAAAAATATTAGGTGGGTTTACCTCTGATTGTACAAAATTGAAAGTTTTTTGTGACACGTTTTACGTCCGCGAGCAAAATTGAAAGTTTAAATTAATATTTCAAATGATCTCTAATCTTCGTGAAATTTAATATGGAAGCATTTGACATCTACTTTTTAGGTGGGTTTTCCTCTGATTGAGAAAAATTGAAAGTTTAAATTAATATTTTAAACGAGCTCTGATCTTCGTGAAATTTAAATTGGAAGCAATTGACATCAAAATATTAGGTGGGTTTTCAATTGATTGTGTAAAATTGAAACTTGAAATTAATATTTCAAATGAGCTCGGATCTCTGTGAAATTTAAAATAGAAGCATTTGACATCAAAATATTATGTGGGTTTTGCTCTGATTGAGCAAAATTGAAACTTTAAATTAATAATTCAAACGAGATCCGATCTTCATTAAATTTAAAATGGAAGCATTTGAAATTAAAATATTATGTGGGTTTTCCTCTGTTTGTGTAAAACTAAAACTTTAAATTAATATTTTGATGTCAAATGCTTCCAATTTAAAATAGAAACATTTGACATCAAAATATTAGGTGGGTTTTCCTCTATTTGTGTAAAACTAAAACTTTAAATTAATATTTTGATGTCAAATGCTTCCAATTTAAAATAGAAACATTTGACATCAAAATATTAGGTGGGTTTTCCTCAGATTGAGAGAAAAAGAAAGGTTAAATTAAAATTTCAAACGAGCTCTGATGTTCACGAAATTTAAAATGGAAGCATTTGACATCAAAATATTAGGTGGGTTTACCTTTGATTGTGCAAAATTGAAACTTTTTTGTGACACGTTTTATGTCCGGGAGGAAAATTGAAAGTTTAAATTAATATTTCAAATGAGCTCTAATCTTCGTGAAATTTAAAATGGAAGCATTTGACATCAAAATATTAGGTGGGTTTTCCTCTAATTGAGCAAAATTCAGACTTTAAATTAATATTTCAAACGAGCTCCGATCTTCATGAAATTTAAATCGGAAGCATTTGACATTAAAATATTAGGTGGGTTTTCCACTGATTGTGTAAAATTGAAACCTGAAATTAATATTTCAAACAAGCTCGGATCTCCATGAAATTTAAACTAGAAGCATTTGACGTCAAAATATTAGGCGGGTTTTCCTCTGATTGAGCAGAATGGAAACTTTAAATTAATATTTCAAACGAGATCCGATTTTTGTGAAATTTAAAATGGAAGCATTTGACATTAAATTTTAGGTGGCTTTTCGACTGATTGTGTAAAATTGAAACTTGAAATTAATATTTCAAAAGAGCTCAGATGTCCGTGAAATTTAAATAGAAGCATTTGACATCAAAATATTAGGAGGGTTTTCCAATGATTGAGCAATATTGAAACTTTAAATTAATATTTCAAACGAGCTTTGATCTTCTTGAAATTTAAATTGGAAGCATTTGACATCAAAATATTAGGTGGGTTTTCCAATGATTGTGTAAAATTGAAACTTGAATATAATATTTCAAAGGAGCTTGGATCACCATGAACTTTAAAATAGAATCATTTTACATTAAAATATTAGGTGGGTTTTCCTCTGATTGAGAAAAATTGAAACTTTAAATTAATATTTCAAACGAGATCTGATCTTCGTTAAATTTAAAATGGAAGTATTTGACATTAAAATATTAGGTGGGTTTTCCTCTGATCATGTAAAACTGAAACTTTAAATTAATATTTGAAATTTTAAATTAATATTTTGATGCAAATGCTTCCAATTTAAAATAGAAGAATTTGACATCAACATATTAGGTAGGTTTTCCTCTGATTGAGCAAAATTGAAAGTTTAAATTAATATTACAAACGAGCTCTGATGTTTGTGAAATTTTGAAATGGAAGCATTTGACATCAAAATATTAGGTTGGTTTACCTGTGATTGTGCAAAATTGAAACTTTTTTGTGAAACATTTTACGTTTGGGAGCAAAATTGAAAGTTGAAATTAACATTTTGAACGAGCTTAGATCTTCATGAAATTTAAAATGGAAGCATTTGACATCAAAATATTAGGTGGGTTTTCCTCTGATTGAGCAAAATTGAAACTTTAAATTAATATTTCAAACGAGATTCGATCTTTGTGAAATTTAAATTGGAAGTATTTGACATCAAAATATTAGGTGGGTTTTCCACTGATTGTGTAAAATTGAAACTTGAAATTAATATTTCAAAAGAGCTCAGATCTCCGTGAAATTTAAAATAGAAGCATTTTGACATAAAAATATTAGGTGGGTTTTCCTCTTATTGAGGAAAATTGAAAGTTTAAATTAATATTTCAAACAAGCTACGATGTTCGTGAAATTTAAAATGGAAGCATTTGACATCAAAATAATAAATGGGTTTACCTCTGATTGTGCAAAATTGAAACTTTTTTGTGACACGTTTTACATCCACGAGCAAAATTGAAACTTTAAATTAATATTTGAAACGAGCTCAGACCTTCCTAAAATTTAAAATGGAAGCATTTGACATCAAAATATTAGGTGGGTTTTCCCCTGATTATGTAAAACTTAAACTTTAAATTAATATTTGAAACTTTAAATTAATATTTTGATGTCAAATGCTTCCAATTTAAAATAGAGGCATTTGACATCAAAATATTAGGTGGGTTTTCCTATCATTGAGAAAAATTAAAACTTTAATTTCAAACGAGCTCTGATCTCCGTGAAATTTAAATTGGAAGCATTTGACATCAAAATATTAGGTGGGTTTTCAACTGATTGTGTAAAATTGAAACTTGAAATTAATATTTCAAACGAGCTCGGATGACCGTGAAATTTAAAATAGAAGTATTTCACATCAAAATATTAGGTAGGTTTTCCTCTTATTGAGAAAAATTGAAACTTTAAAACAATATTTCAAACGAGATCCGATCTTTGTGAAATTTAAAATGGAAGCATTTGACATTAAAATATAAGGTGGTTTTTCCTCTGATTGTGTAAAACTGAAACTTTAAATTAATATTTGAAACTTTATATTAATATTTTGATGTCAAATCCTTTGAACTTAAAATAGAAGCCTTTGACATCAAAATATTAGGTGGGTTTTCCTCTGATTGAACAAAATTGAAAGTTTAAATTAATATTTCAAATGAGCTTCGATGTTCATGAAATTTAAAATGGAAGCATTTGACATCAAAATATTATGTGGTTTTTCCTCTGATTGAGAAAAATTGAAACTTCAAATTAATATTTACAACGAGCTCTGATCTTCATGAAATTTAAATTGGAAGCATTTGACATCAAAATATTTGGTGGGTTTTACACTGATTGTGTAAAATTGAACCTCAAAATTAATATTTCAAATGAGCTCAGATCTCCGTGAAATTTAAATTATAAGCATTTGAAATCAAAATATTAGGTTGGTTTACCTCTGATTGTGCAAAATTGAAACTTTTTTGTGACACATTTTACGTTTGGGAGCAAAATTGAGCTCTGATCTTCATGAAATTAAAATTGGAAGCAATTAACATCAAAATATTAGGTGGGTTTTCCACTGATTGTGTAAAATTAAAACTTGAAATTAATATTTCAAACGAGCTCGGATCTCTATTAAATTTAAAATAGAAGAATTTGACATCAAAATATTAGGTGGGTTTTCCTCTTATTGAGCAAAATTGAAACTCTAAATTAATATTGCAAACGAGATCCAATCTTCATGAAATTTAAAATGGAAGCATTTGACATTAAAATATTAGGTGGGTTTTCCTTTGATTGTGTAAAACTGAAACTTTAAATTAATATTTTGATGTCAAATGCTTCCAATTTAAAATAGAAGCATTTGACATCAAAATATTATGTGGGTTTTCCTCTGATTGAGCAAAATTAAAAGTTTAAATAAATATTTCAAACGAGCTCCAATGATCATGAAATTTAAAATGGAAGCATTTCACATCAAAATATTAGGTGGGTTTACCTCTGATTGTGCAAAATTGAATCTTTTTTATGACACATTTTACGTCTGGGAGCAAAATTGCAACTTTTAATTAGTATTTCAAACGAGCTCAGATCTTCATGAAATTTAAAATGGAAGAATTTGACATCAAAATATTAGGTGGGGTTTCCTCTAATTGAGCAAAATTGAAACTTTAAATTAATATTTCAAACGAGCTCCGATCTTCATGAAATTTAAAATGGAAGCATTTGAAATCAAAATATTAGGTGGGTTTTCCACTGATTGTGTAAAATTGAAACTTGAAATTAATATTTCAAACGAGCTCGGATCTCTGTTAAATTTAAAATAGAAGCATTTGACATCAAAATATTAGGTGGGTTTTCCTCTTATTGAGCAAAATTTAAACTCTAAATTAATATTGCAAACGAGATCCAATCTTCTTGAAATTTAAAATGGAAGCATTTGACATTAAAATATTAGGTGGGTTTTCCTTTGATTGTGTAAAACTGAAACTTTAAATTAATATTTTGATGTCAAATGCTTCCAATTTAAAATAGAAGCATTTGACATCAAAATATTATGTGGGTTTTCCTCTGATTGAGAAAAATTAAAATTTTAAATAAATATTTCAAACGAGCTCCGATGATCATGAAATTTAAAATGGAAGCATTTCACATCAAAATATTAGGTGGGTTTACCTTTGATTGTGCAAAATTGAATCTTTTTTATGACACATTTTACGTTTGGGAGCAAAATTGAAACTTTTAATTAGTATTTCAAACGAGCTTAGATCTTCATAAAATTTAAAATGGAAGCATTTGACATCAAAATATTAGGTGGGGTTTCCTCTAATTGAGAAAAATTGAAACTTTAAATTAATATTTCAAATGAGCTTCGATCTTCATGAAATTTAAAATGGAAGCATTTGAAATCAAAATATTAGGTGGGTTTTGCACTGATTGTGTAAAATTGAAATTTAAAATTAATATTTCAAACGAGCTCGGATCTCCATGAAATTTAATAGAAGCATTTGACATCAAAATATTAGGTGGATTTTCCTCTAATTGAGCAAAATTGAAACTATAAATTAATATTTCAAACGAGATCCGATTTTCATGAAATTTAAAATGGAAGCATTTGACATCAAAATATTAGGTGGGTTTTCCTCTGATTGAGGAAAATTGAAACTTTAAATTAATATTTCAAATGAGATCCGATCTTCATGAAATTTAAAATGGAAGCATTTGAGATTAAAATATTTGGTGGGTTTTACTCTGATTGTGTAAAACTGAAACTTTAAATTAATATTTGAAACTTAAATTAATATTTCAAACGAGCTCGAATCTCTATGAAATTAAAAATTAGTATTAGAAAGGAGCTTCGATGTTCGTGAAATTTAAAATGGAAGCATTTTACATAAAAATATTAGGTGGGTTTACCTCTGATTGTGCAAAATTGAAACTTTTTTGTGACATGTTGTACGTCCGGGAGCAAAATTGAAAGTTTAAATTAATATTTCATATGAGCTCCAACCCTCGTGAAATTTAAAATGGAAGCATTTGACATTAAAATATTACATGGGTTTTCCTCTGATTGAGAAAAATTGAAACTTTTAATTAATATTTTAAACGAGATCCGATCTTTGTGAAATTTAAAATGGAAGCATTTGACATTAAAATATTAGGTGGGTTTTCCTTTGATTGTGTAAAAATAAAACTTTAAATTAATATTTGAAAGATTAAATTAATATTTTGATGTCAAATGCTTCCAATTTAAAATAGAAGCATTTGACATCAAAATATTAGGTGGGTTTTCCTTTGACTGAGCAAAATTGAAAGTTTAAATTAATATTTCAAACGAGCTTCGATGTTCCTGAAATGTAAAATGGAAGCATTTGACATCAAAATAATAGGTGTGTTTACCGCTGATTGTGCATAATTGAAACTTTTTTGTGACACAGTTTACGTCCGAGAGCGAAATTGAAACTTCAAATTAATATTTCAAACGACCTCAGATCTTCGTGAAATTTATAATGGAAGTATTTGACATAAAAATATTAGGTGGGTTTTCCTCTAATTGAGAAAAATTGAAACTTCAAATTAATATTTCAAACAAGCTCCCATCTTCATGAAATTTAAATTGGAAGCATTTGACATCAAAATATAAGGTGGGTTTTCCACTGATTCTGCAAAATTGAAACTTGAAATTAATATTTCAAACAAGCTCAGATCTCCATGAAATTTAAAATAAAAGCATTTGACATAAAAATATTAGGTGTGTTTTCCTCTGATTGAGAAAAATTGAAACTTTAAATTAGTATTTCAAATGAGATCTGATCTTCGTGAAATTTAAAATGGGAGTATTTGACATTAAAATATTAGGTGGGTTTTCCTCTAATTGTGTAAAACTAAAACATTGAATTAATAATTGAAACTTTAAATTAATATTTCAAACGAGCTCCGATCTTCATGAAATTTAAATTGGAAGCATTTGACATCAAAATATTAGGTGGGTTTTCCATTGATTGTGAAAAATTGAAACTTGAAAATAATATTTCAAACGAGCTCGGATCTCTGTGAAATTTAAAATAGAAGCATTGGACATCAAAATATTAGGTGGGTTTTCCTTTGATTGAGAAAAATAGAAACTTTAAATTAATATTTCAAATGAGATCCGATCTTCATGAAATTTAAAATGGAAGCATTTGACATTAAAATATTAGGTGGGTTTTCCTCTGATTGTGTAAAACTGAAACTTTAAATTATTATTTGAAACTTTAAATTAATATTTTGATGTCAAATGCTTCCAATTTAAAATAGAAGCATTTGACATCAGAATATTAGATGGATTTTCCTCTAATTGAGAAAAATAGAAAGTTTAAATTAATATTTCAAAGGAGCTCTGATGTTCATGAAATTTAAAATGGAAGCATTTGACATCAAAATAATAGGTGAGTTTACCTCTGATTGTGCAAAATTGAAACTTTTTGTGACACATTTTATGTCCAGGAGCAAAATTGTAACTTTAAATTAATATTTCAAATGAGCTTTGATCTTCGTGAAATTTAAAATGGAAGCATTTGACATCAAAATATTATGTGGGTTTTCCTCTGATTGTGTAAAACTGAAACTTTAAATTAATATTTGAAACTTTAAATTAATATTGTAAACGAGCTCAAATCTTCGTGAAATTTAACATGGAAGCATTTGACATCAAAATATTACGTGGGTTTTTCTCTGATTGAGAAAAATTGAAAATTTAAATTAATATTTCAAACGAGCCCTGATCTTTGTGAAATTTAAATTGGACGAATTTGAAATCAAAATATTAGGTGGGTTTTCCACTTATTGTGTAAAATTAAAACTTGAAATTAATATTTCAAACGAGCTCGAATCTCTGTGAAATTTAAAATAGAAGCATTTGACATCAAAATATTAGATGGGTTTTCCTCTGAATGAGAAAAATTGAAACTTTAAATTAATATTTCAAACGAGATCCGATCTTCGTGAAATTTAAAATGGAAGCATTTGATATTAAAGTATTAGGTGGGTTTTTCTCTGATTGTGTAAAACTGAAACTTTAAATTAATATTTGAAACTTTAAATTAATATTTTGATGTCAAATGCTTCCAATTTAAAATAGAAGCATTTGACATCAAAATATTAGGTGGGTTTTCCTCTGATTGAGCAAAATTGAAAGTTTAAATTAATATTTAAAATGAGCTTTGATGTTCGTGAAATTTAAAATGGTAGCATTTGACATAAAAATATTAGATAGGTTTACCTCTGATTGTGAAAAATTGAAACTTTTTTGTGACACGTTTTATGTCTAGGAGCAAAATTGAAACTTTAAATTAATATTTCAAACGATCTTCGATCTTCGTGAAATGTAAAATGGAAGCATTTGACATCCAAATATTAGGTGGGTTTTCCTCTGATTGAGCAAAATTGAAACTTTAAATAAATATTTCAAATGAGCTCCGATCTTCGTGAAATTTAAATTGGAAGCATTTGACATCAACATATTAGGTGGGTTTTCCACTGATTGAGTAAAATTGAAACTTGAAATTAATATTTCAAACGAGCTCGGATCTTTGTGAAATTTAAAATAGAAGCATTCGACATCAAAATATTAGATGGGTTCTCCTCTGATTGAGCAAAATTGAAACTTTAAATTAATATTTCAAATGAGATCCGATCTTCGTAAAATTTAAAATGGAAGTATTTGACATGAAAATATTAAGTGGGTTTTCCTCTGATTGTGTAAAACTAAAACTTTAAATTAATATTTGAAACTTTAAATTAATATTTTCATGTCAAATGCTTCCAATTTAACATAGAAGCATTTGACATCAAAATATTAGGTGGGTTTTCCTCTGATTGAGCAAAATTGAAAGTTTAAATTAATATTTCAAACGAGCTCTGATGTTCATGAAATTTAAAATGGAAGCATTTGGCATCAAAATATTAGGTGGGTTTACCTCTGATTGTGCAAAATTGAAAATTTTTTGTGACACGTTTTATGTCCGGGAGCAAAATTGAATCTTTAAATTAATATTTTAATTGAGCTCAAATCTTCATGAAATTTAAAATGGAAGCATTTGACATCAAAATATTAGGTGGGTTTTCCTCTGATTGAGGAAAATTGAAACTTTAAATTAATATTTCAAATGAGCTCCGATCTTTGTGAAATTTAAATTGGAAGCATTTGACATCAAAATATTAGGTGGGTTTTCCACTGATTGTGTAAAATTGAAATTTGAAATTAATATTTCAAACGAGCTCAGATCTCTATTAAATTCAAAATAGAAGCATTTGACATCAAAATATTAGGTGGGTTTTCCTCTGATTGAGCAAAATTAAAACTTTAAATTAATATTTCAAACTAGATCCAATCTTTGTGAAATTTAAAATGGAAGTATTTGACATTAAAATATTAGGTGGGTTTTCCTCTGATTGTGTAAAATTGAAACTTTAAATTAATGTTTAAAACTTTAAATTAATATTTTGATGTCAAATGCTTCAAATTTAAAATGGAAGCATTTTACATCAAAATATTAGGTGGGTTAACCTTTGATTGTGGAAAATTGAAACTTTTTTGTGAAAGGTTTTACGTCCAGGAGTAAAATTTAAACTTTAAATTCATATTTCAAACGAGCTCAGATCTTCATGAATTTTAAAATGGAAGCAATTGACATCAAAATATTAGGTGGGTTTTCCTCTGATTGAGAAAAATTGAAACTTTAAATTAATATTTCAAACGAGCTTCGATCTTCATGAATTTTAAGTTAGAAGCATTTGACATCAAAATATTAGGTGTGTTTTCCACTGATTGTGTAAAATGGAAACTTGAAATTAATATTTAAAATGAGCTCGGGTCTTCCTGAAATTTAAAATAGAAGCTTTTGACGTCAAAATATTAGGTAGGTTTTCCTCTGCCAGAGCAAAATTGAAACTTTAAATTAATATTTAAAACTAGATCTGATCTTCGTGAAATTTAAAATTGAATTATTTGACATTGAAATATTAGGTGGGTTTTCCACTGATTGTGTAAAACTGAAACTTTAAATTAATATTTTGATGTCAAATGCTTCCAATTTAAAATGCAAGCATTTGACATCAAAAAATTAGGTGGGCTTTCCTCTGATTGAGCAAAATTAGAAGTTTAAATTAATATTTCAAATGAGCTCTAATGTTCATGAAATTTAAAATGGAAGCATTTGACATCAAAATATTAGGTGGGTTTATCTCTGATTGTGTAAAATTTAAACATTTTTGTGACACGTTTTATGCCCAGGAGCAAAATTAAAACTTTAAATCAATATTTCAATCGAGCTTAGATCTTCGTGAAATTTTAAAATAGAAGGATTTGACATCAAAATATTAGGTGGGTTTTCCTATGATCGAGAAAAATTTAAAATTTAAATTAATATTTCAAACGAGCTCCGATCTTCGTGAAATTTAAATTGGAAGCATTTGACATCAAAATATTAGGTGGGTTTTCCATTAATTGTGTAAAATGGAAACTTGAAATTAACATATCAAACAAGCTCTGATCTTTGTGAAATTTAAAATAGAAGCATTTGAAATCAAAATATTAGGTGGGTTTTCTTCTGATTGAGCAAAATTGAAACTTTAAATTAATATTTCAAACGAGATCTGATCTTCATGAAATTTAAAATGGAAGCATTTGACATTAAAATATTAGGTGGGTTTTCCTCTGATTGTGTAAAACTAAAAATTTAAATTAATATTTGAAACTTTAAATTAATATTTTGATGTCAAATGCTTCCAATTTAGAAATATAAGCATTTGACATCAAGATATTAGGTGGGTTTTCCTCTGATTAAGAAAAATTGAAAGTTAAAAATAATATTTCAAACGAGCTCCGATGTTCATGAAATTTAAAATGGAAACATTTGACATCAAAATATTAGATGGGTTTACCTCTTATTGTGCAAAATCAAAACTTTTTTGTGACATGTTCTATGTCTCGGAGCAAAATTGAAACTTTAAATTAATATTTCAAACCAGCTAAGAACTTCATGAAAATTAAAATGGAAGTATTTGACATCAAAATATTAGGTGGGCTTTGCTTTGATTGAGAAAAATTAAAACTTTAATTAATATTTAAAATGAGCTCTGATCTTTGTGAAATTGAAATTGGAAGCATTTGACATCAAAATATTAGGTGGGTTTTCCACTGATTGTATAAAATTGAAACTTGAAATTAATATTTCAAACAAGCTCGGATCTCCATGAAATTTAAAATAGAATCATTTGAAATCAAAAAATTAGGTGGGTTTTAAAAAAAATAAAATTTGAATGGTGAAAATCTCTGCTTTTTTCGGTGACCATGCGAACTAAATTAGGCAAATTCTCCATTGCTCGCAATGACAGAAGGCACCCTTGAGGGTTCATTGACAATATGAAATTTAGCTCCCATCTTGGAGAGCTCTTCTCCCCCTCTGATGCGATGCAGGGTTTCACAGGTTACTGCTTCAATTGTTACCTGTATGGTCACAAAGCTGATAAGTGCACAAAAAAGAATGTGTAACATCCGCACCCCACCTACGACCATCTGAAAGTGGCCATTGCTAGACAGAAAGCTAGAAGCCTTCAAGAGGCTAAGGGATATGTTGAAGTAAATGATGCAAATCCCATCTTGAATAAGGCTCAGGAGCACACGCCACCCCCTACTTGCCGCGTAGTCCGACACCCTTCTCAAATGTCTAAAAGGAAAATATTTTTGGTAAAAACCCTAGATGCTCAGTTTGAATTTTTTAATAAGACTAGGTATGCTATGGAATGCGGGAGCCTTTTGGAAAAATGGAATCGAAACCCAGGTAGGGTTTTTGAAATTAACAATATGAATAATTCAATGGTCCCTTCGAGGAAGCAATTACTGGGTAGATACATCAATGGCCCTAAACTAGCAACAACGAAAGGAGAATTGAAAGCGGCCAATATAATATCCGAAGGGCTTTACTTGCGAGTGGATGATTGGATCCCTGTCAAAAGCAAACATAAGGCAAAATTGAACAACAAGGTAACTGGAGGCAGTAATATTAAGCTCAAAAACTCTTTTGAGATCCTAAGCAAAGCCCCAGCTCGAGCAAGAACTAAGCAGGATCGGATTAAATGTTTGCCAGAATTAAGTGAAAAAAATAAATCGCAAGCATCAGAACCACCTTCCCAGACTCGCAGTAAGGGGGAAAAAAGGGAGGTAAATTAACTCCACAAATCACCCCAAGCATATAGCCCCCCACATCGGAGGCAGAGGGTTTCAGGCACAGTGCAAGTTACAATCATGGACCAGATCAATCAAGGATCGAAGGGTATTAGTGAAAGGAATGAAAAGATGAAATACACACCGCCTCACAAATGATCTCAACCTCAATTCTATGCAACCCCAGTGATAAATCATTTCCAAAACCCTATAACGGTTCAGGTAGAAAATAATTTGATAAAGAACAACCAGATGGCTCTTTCGGAGTCAAGTTTTATCTGTAAATGGACCGGCACCGGAGCTCATATCAAAGACATATCTAAAGGTCTCATCTCCCTTCTACCGCCGGAGGTAAGTACTCTTATCTTAGCAAATAATTTTATTTTAGTTGATTGCAAAAACAATAATTTAAAGAAGGATATATTAGAAAACACTTGCTTAAAATTCAAAGGAATCCCATTCTTTACAAACCCTTGGATCCCCTTCTTTAACCCTAAAAAAAGTAGAGACTTCCAAGTCGAGAAAGCTATTAAACTAGGAAACCTTCCCATGGAATGCATCAACACTGAGGTAATTAAAAAAGTGGGTGACTCAATTGGAATATTTAGAAGAATAATTGAAACCGATCCTAACTACTCAGATGTAATCATAGCTGTTCAGTTAAATTATCATGTAAATCACATTCCTCCCATTAAGCTAACCTTTGATTCCAATATCATTATTATAAACCCAAAGATTATAGAGGATTTTATTGAGGAATTACACATACAGAAGACCCCGTTACTGACACCTTGGCTGGTAAAGGAAATCTCACCCCAGGGCACAAATGATAGGATGAAAATAAAATTTCTAGAATCAAAAGGGGGGTTTGAGTTCCTAAACAATCTTAGTAAGAACCCAGAAACATCCCTTACAGATAGGAACAATACTAGGATCATCTTATCTATTCTCGGGGACTTTCCTAAGTCTCCAGCTTCACACAAAAGCTCTTTAAAATCACCCTCGACCTCGGAGAGCCCACACATGAAGGAGGCACATAACAATCAAAATAATAGAAAGAAAACAACCTCCCCCTCACGTACTAATTTAGACTCCCTCCCCCAACCAAGAATAGAACATGAATCCCTGACAAAGGAAAACCTGGCAGAGGAAGAACTGAGGAAAGCACAGGAGATTGAAATAATATGTAATAAACTAGGAGACTTTGTTACGGATAACCTAATGGAAACTTTTATGGATGAAATATTTGACCAAGAAGAATGGCAATATCAACAAAGAGTTTGGATCCAAAATATACAAGGTATTCAAACCAAACATGAACCAGTAATTGGAACTGATAACCTTAATAATAATGTATTAAATGAAGATATGGAATTCCTAGGACTAGACCCAGCCATACTGGCCTAGGATTTACAGCAGGAAGGCATCCTAGAGGATATCTTGGGGAAACTAGTGGAGGAGGAAATATTAATTGAAGACAAAGTAAACAGAGTCAATCTCAATACGGATACACTAGGTCTGGCAAAAAATATAGAAGGGAAAACCTCCCCGGATATTGCTAAACCAACCAAAACCAGAGGTAGGAAATCTTTACGTGAGTTAAGGACAGTGGTAGGAAAAGCCGCAGGCCAATTAAAACTTACTGACATTCTATATGCAGGGAAGGGGAAGGACCTTCCCACCCAATTATGAAACTACTTAGTTGGAATGTTAGGGGCCTAAATGCCCCTAACAAAATCAGCCTTATTAAAAGGAAATTAACTAAATTAAAAACTGATGTGATCATGCTCCAAGAAACTAAACTACAAAAA
>MU225282.1:622014-652083 GCA_018584345.1 Thuja plicata | reverse complement strand
GGAGCAGAGCTGAATAGGTAGGCACTGAAGCAAAGGCTAAAAGGGAATCGAAATAGAGAAAAGGAAGGAATGAAGATAAAAGAATAATCCAGAAAGGATATGTCCTAAGACCTATGCTAAGAGCAGTGTAATGAAAAGTATTGTAATAATGGGTATGCCCATTAGCTCCTTAAGAGAGCAATGTAAAATTTTGTAATATAATTTGAAAACAAAGAAATATTGTAATAATGGGAATGCCCAGTAGCTCCCGGAGCGAGCAATGTAATAATAGTAGAAAAGTAGGTAATGGAGGAATGCCTCATTTATATTGTTCAAGGTAGGGGATGCCCTCCTGATTTCATTTGCGGATCATCTATAACCCTACACTAGTAGGGAATAAACTCATTTGATTTTCTGGACATGTGTCCCGGGCCAGACTGGAGGTTTTCTTCCCCGTTCTTTCCTACCAGTGCCTCCACGAACGGAGGATAAAAAATGTATTATTATTGAAAATTTAATAAAAAGAAAAAAGCAAGGCCTCGGCCATTTATTCATAAAAAAAAATAAAAAAAAATAAGGTGGATTTTCCTCTGATTGAGCAAAATTGAAACTTTAAATTAATATTTCAAACAAGATCCGATCTTTGTGAAATTTAAAATGGAAGCATTTGACATGAAAATATTAGGTGGGTTTTCCTCTGATTGTGTAAAATTAAAAATTTAAATTAATATTTGAAACTTTAAATTAATATTTTTATGTCAAATGTTTCCAATTGAAAATAGAAGCATTTGACATCAAAATATTAGGTAGGTTTTCCTCTAATTGAGCAAAATTGAAAGTTTAAATTAATATTTCAAACGAGCTCTGATGTTCATGAAATTTAAAATGGAACCATATGACATCAAAATTTTAGGTGGGTTTACCTCTGATTGTGCAATATTGAAACTTTTTTTTGACACATTTTACACTCGGGAGCAAAATTGAAACTTTAAATTAATATTTCAAACGTGCTCAGATCTTCATGAAATGTAAAATGGAAGCATTTGACATCAAAATATTAGGTGGGTTTTCCTCTGATTGAGAAAAATTGAAACTTTAAATTAATATTTCAAACTAGCTCCGATCTTTGTGAAATTTAAATTGGAAGCATTTCACATCAAAATATTAGGTGGGTTTTCCACTAATTGTGTAAAATTGAAACTTGAAATTAATATTTCAAACGACCTTGGATCTCCATGAAATTTAAAATAGAAGCATTTGACATCAAAATATTACGTGGGTTTTCCTCTGATTGAGAAAAATTAAAAATTTAAATTAATATTTCAAACGAGCTTCAATGTTCATGAAATTTAAGATGGAAGCATTTGACAAAAAAATATTAGGTGGGTTTTCCTCTGATTGAGCAAAATTGAAACTTTAAATTAATATTTCAAACGTGCTCAGATCTCCATGAAATGTAAAATGGAAGCATTTGACATCAAAATATTAGGTGGGTTTTCCTCTGATTGAGAAAAATTGAAACTTTAAATTAATATTTCAAACGAGCTCTGATCTTCGTGAAATTTAAATTGGAAGCATTTGAAATCAAAATATTAGGTGGGTTTTCCACTGATTGTGTAAAATTGAAATTTGAAATTAATATTTCAAATGAGCTCAGATCTCCGTGAAATTTAAAATAGAAGCATTTAACATCAAAATATTAGGTGGGTTTTCCTTTGATTAAGAAAAATAAGAACTTTAAATTAATATTTCAAATGAGATCCGATCTTTGTGAAATTTAAAATGGAAGCATTTGAAATTAAAAGATTAGGTGGGTTTTCCTCTTATTGTGTAAAACTAAAACATTAAATTAATATTTGAAACTTTAACTTAATATTTGAAACTTCAACTTAATATTTTGATGTCAAATACTTCCAATTTAAAATAGAAGCATTTGACATCAAAATATTACATGGGTTTTCTTCTGATTGAGGAAAATTGAAAGTTTAAATTAATATTTCAACCGAGCTCCGATGTTTGTGAAATTTAAAATGGAAGCATTTGACATCAAATTATTAGGTGAGTTTACCTCTGATTGTTCAAGATTGAAACTTTTTTGTGACAGATTTTACGTCCGCGAGCAAAATTGAAACTTTAAATTAATATTTCAAACGAGCTTAGATCTTTGTGAAATTTAAAATGGAAGCATTTGACATCAAAATATTAGGCGGGTTTCCCTCTGATTGAGAAAAATTGAGAGTTTAAATTAATATTTCAAACGAGCTCCGATCTTCGTGAAATTTAAATTCGAAGCATTTGACATCAAAATATTAGGTGGGTTTTCCACTGATTGTGTAAAATTGAAACTTGAAACTAATATTTCAAACGAGCTCAGATCTCCGTGAAATTTAAAATAGAAGCATTTGACATCAAAATATTAGGTGGGTTTTCCTCTGATTGAGAAAATTTGAAACTTTAAATTAATATTTCAAACGAGATCCGATCTTCATGAAATTTAAAATGGAAGCATTTGACATTAAAATATTAGGTGGGTTTTCCTCTGATTGTGTAAAACTGAAAATTTCAATTAATATTTGAAACTTTAAAATAATATTTTGATGTCAAATGCTACCAATTAAAAATAGAAACATTTGACATCAAACTATTAGGTGGGTTTACCTCTGATTGTACAAAATTGAAACTTTTTTGTGACACATTTTACGTCCAGGAGCAAAATTGAAACTTTAAATTAATATTTGAAATGAGCTTAGATCTTCAAGAAATTTAAAATGGAAGCATTAGACATTAAAATATTAGGTGGGTTTTCCTCTGATTGAGCACAATTGAAACTTTAAATTAATATCTCAAATGAGCTCCAAGCTTTGTGAAATTTAAATTGGAAGGATTTGACATGGAAATATTACGTGGGTTTTCCACTGATTGTGTAAAATTGAAACTTGAAATTAATATTTCAAATGAGCTCAGATCTCAGTGAAATTTAAAATAGGAGCATTTGACATCAAAATATTAGGTGGGTTTTCCGCTGATTGACCAAAATTGAAACTTTAAATTAATATTTCAAACGAGATCCGATCTTCATGAAATTTAAAATGAAAGCATTTGACATTAAAATATTAAGTGGGTTTTCCTTTGATTGTGTAAAACTAAAAATTTAAATTAATTTTTGAAACTTTAAATTAATATTTTGATGTCAAATGCTTCCAATTTAAAATAGAAGCATTTGACATCAAAATATTAGGTGGGTTTTCCTCTGATTGAGAAAAATTGAAAGTTTAAATTAATATTTCAAACAAGCTCTAATGTTCGTGAAATTTAAAATGGAAGCATTTGACATCAAAATATTAGGTAAGTTTACCTCTGATTGTGTAAAACTGAAACTTTTTTGTGACACATTTTACGTCCGGGAGCAAAATTGAAACTTTAAATTAATATTTAAAACAAGATCAGATCTTCGTGAAATGTAAAATGGAAGCATTTGACATCAAAATATTAGGTGGGTTTTCCTCTAATTGAGCAAAATTGAAACTTTAAATTAATATTTCAAATGAGCTCCGATCTTCGTGAAATTTAAATTGGAAGAATTTGACATCAAAATATTAGGTGTGTTTTCCACTGATTGTGTAAAATTGAAACTTGAAATTAATATTTCAAACGAGCTCGGATCTCCTTGAAATTTAAAATAGAAGCATTTGACATCAAAATATTAGGTGGGTTTTCCTCTGATTGAGCAAAATTGTAACTTTAACTTAATATTTCAAACGAGATCCGATCTTTGTGAAATTTAAAATGGAAGCATTTGACATTAAAATATTAGGTGGGTTTTCCTCTGATTGTGTAAAACTGAAACTTTAAATTAATATTTGAAACTTTAAATTAATATTTTGATGTCAAATGCTTCCTGTTTAAAATAGAAGAATTTGTCATCAAAATATTAGGCAGGTTTTCCTTTGATTGAGCAAAATTGAAAGTTTAAATTAATACTACAAACGAGCTCCGATGTTCGTGAAATTTAAAATGGAAGCATTTGACATCAAAATATTAGGTTGGTTTACCTCTGATTGTTCAAAATTGAAACTTTTTTGTGACACGTTTTACGTCTGGGAACAAAATTGAAACTTTAAATTAACATTTTGAACGAGCTCAGATCTTTGTGAAATTTAAAATGGAAGCTTTTGACATCAAAATATTAGGTGGGTTTTCCTCTGATTGAGCAAAATTGAAACTTTAAATTAATATTTCAAACAAGCTCTGATCTTTGTGAAATTTAAATTGGAAGCATTTGACATCAAAATATTAGGTGGGATTTCCACTGATTGTGTAAAATTGAAACTTGAAATTAATATTTCAAACGAGTTCCGATCTCTGTGAAATTTAAAATAGAAGCATTTTGACATCAAAATATTAGGTGGGTTTTCCTCTGATTGAGCAAAATTGAAACTTTAAATTAATATTTCAAACGAGATCCGATCTTTTTGAAATTTAAAATCAAATCATTTGACATTAAAACATTATGTGGGTTTTCCTCTGATTGTGTAAAACTGAAACTTTAAATTAATATTTGAAACTTTAAATTAATATTTTCATGTTATATGCTTCCAATTTAAAATAGAAGCATTTGACATTAAAATATTAGGTGGGTTTTCCTATGATTGAGCAAAATTGAGAGTTTAAATTAATATTTCAAACAAGCTCCAATGTTCATGAAATTTAAAATGGAAGCATTTGACATCAAAATAATAAGTGGGTTTACCTCTGATTGTGCAAAATTGAAACCTTTTTGTGACACGTTTTAGGTCCGGGAGCAAAATTGAAACTTTAAATTAATATTTCAAACGAGCTCAAATCTTCATGAAATTTAAAATGGAAGCATTTGACATCAAAATATTAGGTGGGTTTTCCTCTGATTGAGAAAAATTGAAATTTTAAATTAATATTTCAAACGAGCTCTGATCTTCGTTAAATTTAAATTAGAAGCATTTGACATCAAAATATTAGGTGGGTTTTCCACTGATTGTGAAAAATTGAAACTTGAAATTAATATTTCAAACGAGCTCGGATCTCTGTGAAATTCAAAATAGAAGCATTTGACGTCAAAATATTAGGTGGGTTTTCATCTGATTGAACAAAACTGAAACTTTAAATTAATACTTCAAACGAGATCTGATCTTTGTGAAATTTAAAATGGAAGCATTTGACATTAAAATATTAGGTGGGTTTACCTTTGATTGTGCAAAATTCAAACTTTTTTGTTACACATTTTACATGCATGAGCAAAATTGAAATATTAAATAAATATTTCAAAGGAGCTTCGATGTTTATGAAATTTAAAATGGAAGCATTTGACATCAAAATATTAGGTGGGTTTACCTTTGATTGTGCAAAATTGAAACTTTTTTGTCACAGATTTTACGTCCAGGGCAAAATTAAAACTTTAAATTAATATTTCAAAAGAGCTAAGATCTTCGTGAAATTTAAAATGGGATCATTTGACATTAAAATATTAGGTGGGTTTTCCTCTGATTGAGCAAAATTGAAACTTTAAATTAATATTTGAAATGAGCTCTGATCTTCGTGAAATTTAAATTGGAAGCATTTGACATCAAAATATTAGGTGGGTTTTCGACTGATTGTGTAAAATGGAAACTTGAAGTTAATATTTCAAACCAGCTTGAATCTCCGTGAAATTTAAAATAGAAGCATTTGACATCAAAATATTAGGTGGGTTATCCTCTGATTGAGAAAAATTGAAACTTTAAATTAATATTTGAAACGAGATCTGATCTTCGTGATATTTAAAATGGAAGCATTTAACATTAAAATATTAGGTGGGTTTTCCTCTGATTGTGTAAAAATGAAACTTTAAATTAATATTTGAAACTTTAAATTAATATTTGGAACGAGATCTGATCTTCGTGATATTTAAAATGGAAGCATTTGACATCAAAATATTAGGTGGGTTTTCCTCTGATTGAGCAAAATTGAAACTTTAAATTAATATTTCAAATGAGCTTTGATCTTCGTGAAATTTAAATTGGAAGCATTTGACACCAAAATATTAGGTGGGTTTTCCTCTTATTGAGCAAAATTGAAAGTTTAAATTAATATTTCAAACGAGATTTGATGTTCATGAAATTTAAAATGGAAGCTTTTGAAATCAAAATATTAGGTGGGTTTACCTCTGATTGTGCAAAATTGAATCTTTTTTGTGACACGTTTTCTGTTCGGGAGAAAAATTGAAACTTTAAATTAATATTTCAAACGAGCTTAGATCTTCATGAAATTTAAGATGGAAGCATTTGACATCAAAATATTAGGTGGGTTTTCCTCTGATTGATCAAAATTGAAACTTTAAATTAATATTTCAAACGAGATCAGATCTTCGTGAAATGTAAAATGGAAGCATTTGACATCAAAATATTAGGTGGGTTTTCCTCAGATTGAGTGAAATTGAAACTTTAAATTAATATTTCAAACAAGCTCTGATCTTCGTGAAATTTAAATTGGAAGCATTTGACATCAAAATATTAGGTGGGTTTTCCACTGATTGTGTAAAATTGGAACTTGAAATTAATATTTCAAACGACCTTGGATCTCCATGAAATTCAAAATAGAAGCATTTGACATCAAAATATTAGGTGGGTTTTCCTCTGATTGAGCAAAATTGAAACTTTAAATTAATATTTCAAACGAGATCTAATCTTCGTGAAGTTTTAAATGGAATCAATTGACATTAAAATATTAGGTGGGTTTTCCTCTAATTGTGTAAAACTGAAACTTTAAATTAATATTTGAAACTTTAAATTAATATTTTGATGTCAAATGTTTCGAATTTAAAATGGAAGCATTTGATATCAAAATATGAGGCGGGTTTTCCTCTGATTGAGAAAAATTGAAAATTTAAATTAATATTTTAAACGAGCTCTGATGTTAGTGAAATTTAAAATAGAAGCATTTGATATCAAAATATTAGGTGGGTTTTCCTCTAATTGAGCAAATTGAAACATTAAATTAATATTTCAAACAAGCTCCGATCTTCATGAAATTTAAATTGGAAGCATTTGACATCAAAATATTAGGTGAGTTTTCCACTAATTATGTAAAATGGAAACTTAAAATTAATATTTCAAATGAGCTCAAATCTCCCTGAAATTTAAAATAGAAGCATTTGACATCAAAATATTAGGTGGGTTTTCCTCTGATTGAGTAAAATTGAAACTTTAAATTAATATTTAAAACTAGATCTGATCTTCGTGAAATTTAAAATTGAATTATTTGACATTAAAATATTAGGTGGGTTTTCCTCTGATTATGTAAAATTGAAACTTTAAATTAATATTTTGATGTCAAATGCTTCCAATTTAAAATGTAAGCATTTGACATCAAAATATTAGGTGGGTTTTCCTCTGATTGAGCAAAATTGAAAGTTTAAATTAATATTTCAAATGAGCTCCGATGTTCATGAAATTAAAAATGGAAGCATTTGACATCAAAATATTAGGTGGGTTTTCCTCTTATTGAGCAAAATTGAATGTTTAAATTAATATTTTAAAGGAGCTCCGATGTTCGTGAAATTTAAATTGAAGCATTTGACATCAAAATATTAGGTGGGTTTACTTCTAATTGTACAAAATTAAAACTTTTTTGTGACACATTTTTCATCCGGGAGCAAAATTTTAATTTTAAATTAATATTTCAAACGAGCTCACATCTTCGTGAAATTTAAAATGGAAGCATTTTAAATCAAAATATTAGGCGGGTTTTCCTTTGATTGAGAAGAATTTAAACTTTAAATTAATACTTCAAACAAGCTCTGATCTTCGTGAAATTTAAATTGGAGGCATTTGACATCAAAATATTAGGTGGGTTTTCCACTAATTGTGTAAAATTGAAACTTGAAATTAATTTTTCAACGAGTTCAGATCTCCGTGTAAGTTAAAATAGAAACATTTGACATCAAAATATTAGGTGGGTTTTCCTCTGATTGAGCAGAATTGAAACTTTAAATTAATATTTCAAACGAGATCCGATCTTCATGAAATTTAAAATGCAAGCATTTGATATCAAAATATTAGGTGGGTTTTCCTCTGATTGTGTAAAACTAAAATTTAAGCTTAATATTTTAAAATTTTAATTAATATTTTGTTGTCAAATGCTTAAAATTTAAAATAGAAGCATTTGACATCAAAATATTAGGTGGGTTTTCCTCTGATTGAGAAAAATTTAAAGTTTAAATTAATATTTCAAACGAGCTCCCATGTTCATGAAATTTAAAATGGAAGTATTTGACATCAAAATATTAGGTGAGTTTACCTCTGATTGTGTGAAATTAAAACTTTTTTGTGACACGTTTTACGTCCCGTAGCAAAATTGAAACTTTAAATTAATATTTCAAAGGAGCTAAGAATGTCATGAAATTTAAAATGGAAGTATTTGACATCAAAATATTAGGTGGGTTTTCCTTTGATTGAAAAAAATTGAAACTTTAAATTAATATTTCAAACGAGCTCCAATCTTCGTGAAATTTAAATTGGAAGCATGTGACATCAAAATATTAGGTGGGTTTTCCACTAATTGTCTAAAATTGAAACTTGAAATTAATATTTCAAACGAGCTCAGATCTTCATGAAATTTAAAATAGAAGCATTTGAAATCAAAATATTAGGTGCGTTTTCCTCTGATTGAGAAAAATTGAAACTTTAAATTAATAATTCAAATGAGATCCGATCTTTGTGAAATTTAAAATGGGAGCATTTGACATTAAAATATTAGGTGGGTTTTCCTTTGATTGTGTAAAACTGAAACTTTAAATTAATATTTGAAACTTTAAATTAATATTTTGATGTCAAATGCTTCCAATTTAGAAATAGAAGCATTTGACATCAAAAGATTAGGTGGGTTTTCCTCTGATTGAGAAAAATTGAAAGTTTAAATTAATATTTCAAACGAGCTTTGATGTTCATGAAATTTAAAATGGAAACGTTTGACATCAAAATATTAGGTGGGTTTACCTCTTATTGTGCGAAATTGAAACTTTTTTGTGACACATTTTACGTCCCATAGCAAAATTTAAACTTTAAATTAATATTTCAAACGAGCTAAGAATGTCATGAAATTTAAAATGGAAGTATTTGACATCAAAATATTAGGTGGGTTTTGCTCTGATTGAGAAAAATTGAAACTTTAAATTAATATTTAAAATGAGCTCCGATCTTTGTGAAATTGAAATTGTTAGCATTTGACATCAAAATATTAGGTGGGTTTTCTACTGATTGTATAAAATTGAAACTTGAAATTAATATTTCAAACGAGCTCGGATCTCCATGAATTTTAAAATAGAATCATTTGACATCAAAATATTAGGTGGGTTTTCCTCTGATTGAGCAAATTTGAAACTTTAAATTAATATTTAAAACGAGATCCGATCTTTGTGAAATTTAAAATGGAAACATTTGACATTAAAATATTAGGTCAATTTTCCTCTGATTGTGTAAAATTGAAACTTTAAATTACTATTTGAAACTTTAAATTAATATTTTGATGTCAAATGGTTCCAATTTAAAATAGAAGCATTTGACATCAAAATATTAGGTAGGTTTTCCTTTGATTAAAAAAAATTAAAAGTTTAAATTAATATTTGAAACGAGCTTCGATGTCCGTGAAATTTAAAATGGAAGCATATGACATCAAAATATTAGGTGGGTTTACCTCTAATTGTGCAGAATTGAAACTTTTTTTTGACATGTTTTACATCTGGGAGCAAAATTGAAATCTTTAAATTAATATTTTAAACGTGCTCAGATCTTCGTCAAATTTAAAATGGAAGCATTCGACATCAAAATATTAGGTCAGTTTTCCTTTGATTGAGCAAAATTGAAACATTAAAATAATATTTCAAACGAGCTTCGATCTTCGTGAAATTTAAATTGGAAGCATTTGACATCAAAATATTAGGTGGGTTTTCCACTAATTGTGTAAAATTGAAACTTGAAATTAATATTTCAAATGAGCTTGGATCTCCGTCAAATTTAAAATAGAAGCATTTGACATCAAAATATTAGGTGGGTTTTCCTCTGATTGAGCAAAATTGAAACTTTAAATTAATATTTCAAACGAAATCCTAGCTTTGTGAAATTTAAAATGGAAGCATTTCATATTAAAATATTAAGTGGGTTTTCCTCTGATTATGTAAAATTGAAAATTTAAATTAATATTTGAAACTTTAAATTAATTTTTTGATGCCAAATGCTTCCAATTTAAAATAGAAGCATTTGACATCAAAATATTATGTGGGTTTTCCTCTGATTGAGCAAAATTAAAACTTTAAATTAATATTTCAAACGAGCTCCGATGTTCGTGAAATTTAAAATGGAAGCATTTGACAAAAAAATACTAGGTGGCTTTACCTCTAATTTTGCAAAATTGAAACTTTTTTGTGACACGTTTTACATCCGGGAGAAAAATTGAAACTTTAAATTAATATTTCAAACGAGCTTAGATCTTCGTGCAATTTAAAATGTAAGCATTTGACATCAAAATATTTGGTGGGTTTTCCTCTCATTGAGAAAAATTAAAAATTTAAATTAATATTTCAAACGAGCTCTAATCTTAGTGAAATTTAAATTGGAAGCATTTGACATCAAAATATTAGGTGGGTTTTCCACTAATTGTGTAAAATTGAAACTTGAAATTAATATTTCAAACGAGCTCGAATCTCTGTGAAATTTAAAATAGAAGCATTTGACATCAAAATCTTAGGTGGGTTTTCCTTTGATTGAGAAAAATTGAAACTTAAAATTAATATTTCAAACGAGATCTGATCTTCATGAAATTTAAAATGGAAGCATTTGACATTAAAAGATTAGGTGGGTTTTCCTCTGATTGTGTAAAATTGAAAGTTTAAATTTATATTTCAAACGAGCTCCGATGTTGATGAAGTTTAAAATGGAAGCATTTGACATCAAAATATAAGGTGGGTTTACCTCTGATTGTACAAAATTGAAACTTTTCTGTGACACGTTTAACATTCGGGAGCAAAACTGAAACTTTAAATTGGTATTTCAAATGAGCTCCTATTTTCATGAAATTTAAGATGGAAGCTTTTGACATCAAAATATTAGGTGGGTTTTCCTCTGATTGAGCAAAATTGAAACCTTAAATTAATATTTTAGACGAGCTCCGATCTTCGTGAAATTTAAATAGGAAGCATTTGACATCAAAATATTAGGTGGGTTTTCCACTGATTGTGTAAAATTGAAACTTGAAATTAATATTTCAAACGAGCTTGGATCTTTGTGAAATTTAAAATAGAAGCATTTGAAATCAAAATATTAGGTGGGTTTTCCTCTGATTGAGCAAAACTGAAACTTTAAATTAATATTTCAAACAAGATCTGATCTTCGTGAAATTTAAAATGGAAGCATATGACATTAAAATATTAGGTGGGTTTTCCTCTAATTGTGTAAAGCTGAAACTTTAAATTAATATTTGAAACTTTAAATTAATATTTTGATGTCAAATGCTTCCAATTTAAAATAGAAGCATTTGACATCAAAATATTAGGTGGGTTTTCCTCTGATTGAGCAAAATTGAAAGTTTAAATTAATATTTCAAATGAGCTCCGATGTACGTGAAATTTAAAATGGAAGCATTTGACATCAAAATATTAGGTGGGTTTACCTTTGATTGTGAAAAATTGAAACTTTTTTGCGACACGTTTTACGTCCGGGAGCAAAATTGAAACTTTAAATTAATATTTCAAATGAGCTCTGATCTTCGTGAAATTTTAAATGGAAGCTTTGAAATCAAAATATTAGGTGAGTTTTCCTCTGATTGAGCAAAATTGAAAGTTTAAATTACTATTTCAATCGAGCTCCAATCTTCATGAATATGAAATTGGAAGCATTTGACATCAAAATATTAGGTGGGTTTTCCACTGATTGTGTAAAATTGAAACTTGAAATTAATATTTCAAACGAGCTCGGATCTCCGTGAAATTCAAAATAGAACCATTTGACATCAAAATATTAGGTGGATTTTCCTTTGATTGAGCAAAATTAAAACTTTAATTTAATATTTCAAATGAGATCCGATCTTCGTGAAATTTAAAATGGAAGAATTTGGCATTAAAATATTAGGTTGTTTTTCCTTTGATTGTGTAAAACTGAAACTTTAAATTAATATTTTGAAGTCAAATGATTCCAATTTAAAATAGAAGCATTTGACATCAAAATATTAGGTGGGCTTTCCTTTGATTGAGCAAAATTGAATGTTTAAATTAATATTTCAAATGAGCTCCGATGTTCATGAAATTTAAAATGGAAGCATTTGATACCAAAATATTAGGTTGGTTTACCTATGATTGTGCAAAATTGGAACTTTTATTTGACACATTTTACATCCGGGAGCAAAATTGAAAGTTTAAATTAATATTTCAAACGAGCTCTGATCTTTGTGAAATTAAAAATGTAGGCATTTGAAATCAAAATATTAGGTGGGTTTTCCTTTGATTGAGCAAAATTGAAACTTTAAATTAATATTTCAAACGAGCTCTTATCTTCGTTAAATTTAAATTGAAGGCATTTGACATCAAAATATTAGGTGGGCTTTCCACTGATTGTGTAAAATTGAAACTTGAAATTAATATTTAAAACGAGCACGCATCTCTGATATATTTAAAATAGAAGCATTTGACATCAAAATAATAGGTGGGTTTTCCTCTGATTGAGCAAAATTGAAACTTTAAATTAATATTTCAAACGAGATCCGATCTTCGTGAAATTTAAAATGGAAGCATTTGACATTAAAATATTAGGTGGGTTTTCCTCTGGTTGTGTAAAACAGAAACTTTAAATTAATATTTTGATGTCAAATGCTTTCAATTTAAAATAGAAGCATTTGACATTAAAATTTTAGGTGGTTTTTCCTCTGATTGAGCAAAATTGAAAGTTCAAATTAATATTTCAAACGAGCTCCAATGTTCATGAAATTTAAAATTGAAGCATTTGACATAAAAATATTAGGAGGGTTTACCTCTGATTGTGCAAAATTGAAACTTTTTTGTGACATGTTTTACGTCCGTGGGTAAAATTGAATCTTTAAGTTAATATTTCAAACAAGCTACGACTCTCGTGAAATTTAAAATGGAAGCATTTGACATCAAAATATTAGGTGGGTTTTCCTTTGATTGAGAAAAAATGAAACCTTAAATTAACATTTCAAACGAGCTCCGATCTTTGTGAAATTTAAATTTGAAGCATTTGACATAAAAATATTAGGTGGGTTTTACACTGATTGTGTAAAATTGAAACCTGAAATTAATTTTTCAAACGAGCTCGGATCTACGTAAAATAGGAAATAGAAGCATTTGACATCAAAATATTAGGTGGGTTTTCCTCTAATTGAGCAAAATTGAAACTTTAAATTAATATTTCAAACGAGATCCAATCTTCGCGAAATTTAAAATGGAAGCATTTGACCTTGAAATATTAGGTGGGTTTTTCTATTATTTTGTAAAATTGAAACCTTTAATTAATATTTGAAACTTTAAATTAATATTTTGATGTCAAATGCTTCCAGTTTAAAATAGAAGCATTTGACATCAAAATATTAGGTGGGTTTTCCTCTGATTGAGCAAAATTGAAAGTTTAAATTAATATTTCAAACAAGCTCCAATGTTCATGAAATTTAAAATGGAAGCATTTGACATAAAAATATTAGGTGGGTTTACCTCTGATTGTGCAAAATTGAAACTTTTTGTGACATGTTTTACGTCCGAGAGCAAAATTGAAACTTTAAATTAATATTTTCAAATGAGCTCCGATCTTTGTGAAATTTAAAATGGAAGCATTTCATATCAAAGTATAAAGTGGGTTTTCCTCTCATTGAGCAAAATTGAAACTTAAAATTAATATTTCAAACGAGCTCTGATCTTTATGAAGTTTAAATTGGAAGCATTTGACATCAAAATATTAGGTGGGTTTTCCACTGATTGTGTAAAATTGAAACTTGAAATTAATATTTCAAACGACCTTAGATCTCCATGAAATTTAAAATTGAAGCATTTGACATCAAAATATTAGGTGGGTTTTCCTCTGATTGAGCAAAATTGAAAGTTTAAACTAATATTTCAAACGAGCTCCGATGTTCATGAAATTAAAATGGAAGCATTTGATATCAAAATATTAGGTGGGTTTACCTCTGATTGTGCAAAATTGAAATCTTTTGTGACACATTTTACGCCCGGGAGCAAAATTGAAACTTTAAATTAATATTTTAAACGAGCTCAAATCTTGATAAAATTTAAAATGGAAGCATTTGACATTAAAATATTAGGTGGGTTTTCGTCTGATTGCGTAAAACTGGAACTTTAATTTAATATTTGAAACTCTAAATTAATATTTTGATGTCAAATGCTTCCAATTTGAAATAGAAGCATATGACATCAAAATATTAGGTAGGTTTTCCTCTGATTGAGCAAACTTGAAAGTTTAAATTAATATTTCAAACAAGCTCTGATGTTCATGAAATTTAAAATGGAAGCATTTGACATCAAAATATAAGTGCGTTTACCTCTGATTGTGCAAAATTGAAACTTTTTGTGACATGTTTTACATCTGGGAGCAAAATTGAAAGTTTAAAATATTATTTAAAATGAGCTCCGATCTTCATAAAATTTAAAACGGAAGCATTTGACATCAAAATATTAGGTGGGTTTTCCTCTAATTGAGCAAAATTGAAACATTAAATTAATATTTAAAACCAGCTCTGATCTTTGTGAAATTTAAATTGGAAGCATTTGACATCAAAATATTACGTGTGTTTTCCTTTGATTGAGAAAAATTGAAACTTTAAATTAATATTTCAAATGAGCTCCAATCTTCGTGAACTTTAAATAAGAAGCATTTGACATCAAAATATTAGGTGGGTTTTCCACTGATTATGTTAAATTGAAACTCGAAATTAATATTTCAAATGAGCTTGGATCTTCATGAAATTTAAAATAGAAGCATTTGACATCAAAATATTAGGTGGGTTTTCCTTTGATTGATCAAAATTGAAACTTGAAATTAATATTTCAAACGAGATTCGATTTTCATGAAATTTAAAATGGAAGCATTTGGAATTAAAATATTAGGCGCGTTTTCCTCTGATTGTGTAAAACTAAAACTTTAAATTAATATTTTGATGTCAAATGCTTCCAATTAAAAATAGAAGCATTTGACATCAAAATATTAGGTGGGTTTTCCTTTGATTGAGCGAAATTGAAAGTTTAAATTAATATTTCAAATGAGCTCCGATGTTGATGAAATTTAAAATGGAAGCATTTGACATCAAAATATTAGCTGGGTTTACCTGTGATTGTGCAAAATAGAAACTTTTTTGTGACATGTTTTACGTTCGGGAGCAAAATTGAAAGTTTAAATTAATATTTAGAACGAGCTCTGATCTTCGTGAAATTTAAAATGGAAGCATTTGACATCAAAATATTAGGTGGGTATTCCTCTGATTGAGTTAAATTGAAACTTTAAATTAATATTTCAAATGACCTTCGATCTTCATGAAATTTAAATTGGAAGCATTTGACATCAAAATATTAGGTGGATTTTCCACTGATTGTGTAAAATTGAAACTTGAAATTAATATTTCAAACAAGCTCGGATCTTCGTGGAATTTAAATAGAAGCATTTGACATCAAAATATTAGGTGGTTTTTACTCTGATTAAGCAAAATTGAAACTTTAAATTAATATTTCAAACGAGATCCGATCTTCGTGAAATTTAAAATGGAAGCATTTGACATTAAAATATTAGGAGGGTTTTCCTATAATTGTGTAAAACTGAAACTTTAAATTAATATTTGAAATCTTAAATTAATATTTTTATGTCAAATGCTTCCAATTTAAAATAGAAGCATTTGACATCAAAATATTAGGTGGGTTTTCCTCTGATTGAGAAAAATTGAAAGTTTAAATTAATATTTCAAACGAGCTCTGATGTTCATGAAATTTAAAATGGAAGCATTTGACATCAAAGTATTAGGTGGGTTTACCTCTGATTGTGCAAAATTGAAACTTTGTTTTGACACGTTTTACGTCCAGGAGCAAAATTAAAAGTTTAAATTAATATTTCAAACGAGCTCTGATCTTCTCTAAATTTCAAATGGAAGCATTTGAGATCAAAATATTAGGTGGGTTTCCCTCTGATTGAGAAAAATTGAAACTTTTGAATGAATATTTCAAATGAACTGCGATCTTCGTGAAATTTAAATCGGAAGCATTTGACATTAAAATATTAGGTGGGTTTTCCACTGACTGTTTAAAATTGAAACTTGAAATTAATATTTCAAACGAGCTCGAATCTCCATGAAATTTAAAATAGAACAATTTAACATCAAAATATTCGGTGGGTTTACCTTTGATTGAGCAAAATTGAAACTTTAAATTAATATTTCAAACGAGTTCTGAACTTCTTGAAATTTAAAATGGAAGCATTTGACATTAAAATATTAGGTCAGTTTTCCTCTGATTGTGTAAAATTGAAACTTTAAATTAATATTTAAAATTTTAAATTAATATTTTGATGTCAAATGCTTCCAATTTAAAATAGAAGCATTTGTAATCAAAATATTAGGTGGCTTTTCCTTTGATTGAGAAAAATTGAAAGTTTAAATTAATATTTCAAACGAGCTCCGATGTTCATGAAATTGAAAATGTAAGAATTTGACAGCAAAATATTAGGTGGGTTTACCTTTGATTGTGCAAAATTGAAAAAAATTTGTGACACTTTTACGTCAGAGAGCAAAATTGAAACTTTAAATTAATATTTCAAACGAGCTCTGATCTTCGTGAAATTTAAAATGGAAGCATTTGACATCAAAATATTAGGTGGGTTGTCCTCTAATTGAGTAAAATTGAAACTTTTAAATTAATATTTTAAATGACCTTCGATCTTCGTGAAACTTAAATCAGAAGCATTTGACATGAAAATATTAGGTGGGTTTTCCACTGATTGTGTAAAATTGAAACTTGAAATTAATATTTCAAATGAGCTCGGATCTCCATGAAATTTAAAATAGAAGCATTTGACATCAAAATATTAGGTGGGTTTTCCTCTAATTGAGCAAAATTAAAACTTTAAATTAATTGTTCAAATGAGATCCGATCTTCGTGAAATTTAAAATGGAAGCATTTGACATTAAAATATTAGGTGGGTTTTCCTCTCATTGTGTATAACTGAAACTTTAAATTAATATTTAAAACTTTAAATTAATATTTTGATGTCAAATGCTTCCATTTTAAAATAGAAGCATTTGACTTCAAAATATTTGGCGGGTTTGCCTCTAATTGAGCAAAATTGAAACTTTAAATTAATCTTTCAAACGAGCTCCAATGTTTGTGAAATTTAATATGGAAGAATTTGACATCAAAATATTAGGTGGGTTTACCTCTGATTGTACAAAATTGAAACTTTTTTGTGACACATTTTACATCCGGGAGAAAAATTGAAACTTTTAATTAATATTTCAACCGAGCTCTGACCTTCATGAAATTTAAAATTAATATTTAAAATGAGCTCCGATGTTCATGAAATTTAAAATGGAAGCATTTGACATCAAAATGTTAGGTTGGTTTTCCTCTGATTGGGGAAAATTGAAACTTTAAATTAATATTTCAAACGAGCTCCGATCTTTGTCAAGTTTAAATTGGAAGCATTTGAAATCAAAATATTAGGTGGGTTTTCCATTGATGGTTTAAAATTGAAACTTGAAATTAATATTTCAAGCAAGCTCGGATCTTCGTGAAATTTAAAATAGAAGCATTTGACATCAAAATATTAGGTGGGTTTTCCTCTGATTGAGCAAAATTGAAACTTTAAATTGATATTTCAAACAAGATCTGATCTTCATGAAATTTAAAATGGAAGCATTTGACATTAAAATATTAGGTGGGTTTTCCTCTGATTCTGTAAAACTGAAACTTTAAATTAATAATTTGATGTAAAATGCTTCCAATTTAAAATAAAAGCATTTGACATCAAAATATTAGGTGGGTTTTCCTCTGATTGAGAAAAATTGAAAGTTTAAATTAATATTTCAAATGAGCTCTGATGTTCATGAAATTTAAAATAGAAGCATTTGGCATCAAAATATTAGGTGGGTTTACCTCTAATTGTGCAAAATTGAAACTTTTTTGTAACACGTTTTACGTCCGAGAGCAAAATTGAAAGTTTAAATTAATATTTCAAACGAGCTTTGATCTTTGTAAAATTTAAAATGGAAGCATTTGACATTAAAATATTAGGTGGGGTTTCCTCTGATTGAGCAAAATTGAAACTTTAAATTAATATTTCAAATGAGCTCCGATCTTCGAGAAATTTAAATTAGAAGCATTTCACATCAAAATATTAGGTGGGTTTTCCACTGATTATGTAAAATTGAAACTTGAAATTAATATTTCAAACGAGCTCAGATCTCTGTGAAATTTAAAATAGAAGCATTTCACATCAAAATATTAGGTGGGTTTTCCTCTGATTGAGCAAAATTGAAACTTTGAATTAATATTTCAAATGAGATCCGATCTTAATGAAATTTAAAATGGAAGCATTTGACATTAAATTAATGGTGGGTTTTCCTCTGATTGTGTAAAATGGAAACTTCAAATTTATATTTTGAAACTTTAAATTAATATTTTAATGTCAAATGCTTCTAATTTAAAATAGAAGCATTTGACATCAAAATATTAGGTGGGTTTTCCTCTGATTGAGCAAAATTGAAAGTTTAAATTAATATTTCAAATGAGCTTCGATGTTCATCAAATCTAAAATGAAAGCATTTGACATCAAAATATTAGGTGGGTTTACCTCTGATTGTGCAAAATTGAAACTTTTTCTTGACACGTTTTACATCTGGGAGCAAAATTGAAACTTCAAATTAATATTTCAAACGAGCTCCGATCTTCATGAAATTTAAAATGGAAGAATTTGACATCAAAATATTAGGTGGGTTTTCATCTGATTGAGCAAAATTGAAACTTTAAATTAACATTTCAAACAAGATCCGATCTTTGTGAAATTTAAAATGGAAGCATTTGACATTAAAATATTTGGTGGGTTTTCCTCTGATTGTGTAAAACTAAAACTTTAAATTAATATTTGAAAGTTTAAATTAATATTTTGATGTCAAATGCTTCCAATTTGAAATAGAAGCATTTGACAAAAAAAATATTAGGTGGGTTTTCTTCTGATTGAGATAAATTTAAAGTTTAAATTAATATTTCAAATGAGCTCCAATGTTCATGAAATTTAAAATGGAAGTATTTGAAATCAAAATATTAGGTGGGTTTACCTCTGATTTTGCAAAATTGAAACTTTTTTGTGACACGTTTTACGTGCGGGAGCAAAATTAAAAGTTTAAATTAATATTTCAAACGAGCTTCGATCTTTGTGAAATTTAAAATGGAAGCATTTAACATCAAAATATTAGGTGCATTTTCCTCTGATTGAGAAAAATTGAAACTTTAAATTAATATTTCAAATGAGCTCCGATCTTCGTGAAATTTAAAGTGGAAGCATTTCACATCAAAATATTAGGTGGGATTTCCAATGATTATGTAAAATTGAAACTTGAAATTAATATTTCAAAATAGCTCGGATCTCCATGAAATTTAAAATAGAAGCATTTGACATCAAAATATTAGGTGGGTTTTCCTCCGATTGAGCAAAATTGAAACTTTAAATTAATATTTCAAACGAGATTCGATCTTTATAAAATTGAAAATGGAAGCATTTGACATTAAAATATTAGGTGGGTTTTCCTTTTATTGTGTAAAACTAAAACATTAAATTAATATTTGAAATGTTAAATTAATATTTTGATGTGAAATGCTTCAGATTTAAAATAGAAGTATTTGACATCAAAATATTAGGTGGGTTTTCCTCTGATTGAGGAAAACTGAAAGTTTAAATCAATATTTCAAACGAGCTCCGATGTTCATGAAATTTAAAATGGAAGCATTTGAAATCAAAATATTAGGTGGGTTTTACACTGATTGTGTAAAATTGAAACATGAAATTAATATTTCAAACAAGCTCAGATCTCCGTGAAATTTTAAATAGAAGCATTTGACATCAAAATATTAGGTGGGTTTTCCTCTGATTGAGCGAAATTGAAACTTTAAATTAATATTTCAAACGAGCTCTGATCTTCATGAAATTTAAAATGGAAGCAATTGACATTAAAATATTAGGTGGGTTTTCCTCTGATTGTGTAAAAATGAGACTTTAAATTAATATTTGAAACTTTAAATTAATATTTTGATGTCAAATGCTTCGAATTTAAAATAGAAGCATTTGGCATCAAAATATTAGGTGGGTTTTCCTTCGATTGAGCAAAATTGAAAGTTTAAATTAATATTTCAAACGAGCTCCGATGTTCATGAAATTTAAAATGGAAGCATTTGACATCAAAATATTAGGTGGGTTTACCTCTGATTGTGCAAAACTAAAATTTTTTTGTGACAGGTTTTATGTCCGGGAGAAAAATTGAATCTTTAAATTAATATTTCAAATGAGCTCTGACCCTCATGAAATTTAAAATGGAAGCATTTGAAATTAAAATATTAGGTGGGTTTTTCTCTGATTGAGAAAAATTGAAACTTTAAAGTAATAATTCAAATGAGCTCCGATCTTAGTGAAATTTAAATTGGAAGCATCTGACATAAAAATATTATGTGGGTTTTCCACTGATTGTGTAAAATTGAAATTAATATTTCAAACAAGCTCGGATCTCCATGAAATTTAAAATAGAAGCATTTGACGTCAAAATATTAGGTGGGTTTTCCTTTGAGTGAGCAAAATTAAAACATTAAATTAATATTTCAAACGAGATCCAATCTTTGAGAAATTTAAAATGGAAGCATTTGACATTAAAATATTAGGTGGGTTTTCCTCTGATTGTGTAAAACTGAAACTTTAAATTATTAATATTTGAAACTTTAAATTAATATTTTTGTCTCAAATGCTTCCAATTTAAAATTGAACCATTTCACATCAAAATATTAGGTGGGTTTTCCTCTGATTGAGAAAAATTGAAAGTTTAAATTAATATTTCAAACAAGCTCTGATGTTCATGAAATTTAAAATGGAAGCATTTGACATCAAAATATTAGGTGGGTTTACCTCGGATTGTGCAAAATTGAAACTTTTTTGTGACATGTTTAATGCCCGGGAGCAAAATTGAAAGTTTAAATTAATATTTCAAACAAGCTCCGATCGTCGTGAAATTTAAAATAAAAGCATTTGACATCAAAATATTAGGTGGGTTTTCCTCTGATTGAGCAAAATTGAAACTTTAAATTAATATTTCAAATGAGATCTGATCTTCGTGAAATTTAAAATGAAAGCATTTGACATTAAAATATTAGGTGGGTTTTCCTCTGATTATGTAAAACTGTAACTTTAAATTAATATTTTGATGTCAAATGCTTCCAATTTAAAATATAAGCATTTGACATCAAAATATTAGGTGGGTTTTCCTCTAATTGAGCAAAATTGAAAGTTTAAATTAATATTTCAAAAGAGCTCTGATGTTCATGAAATTTAAAATCGAAGCACTTGACATCAAAATATTAGGTGGGTGTAGCTGTGATTGTGTAAAATTGAAACTTGAAATTAATATTTCAAATGACCTCAAATCTCCATGAAATTTAAAATAGAAGCATTTGACATAAAAATATTAGGTTGGTTTTTCTTTGATTGAGCAAAATTGAAACTATAAATTAATATTTCAAACGAGATTCGATCTTCGTAAAATTTAAAATAGAAGCATTTGACATTAAAATATTAGGTGGGTTTTCCTCTGATTATGTAAAACTGAAACTTTAAATTAATATTTGAAACTTTAATTTAATATTTTGATGTCAAATGCTTCCACTTTGAAATAGAAGCATTTGACATCAAAATATTAGGTGGGTTTTCCTCTGATTGAGCAAAATTGAAAGTTTAAATTAATATTTCAAAAGAGCTCCAATGTTCATGAAGTTTAAAATGGAAGCATTTGACATCAAAATATTAGGTGGGTTTACCTCTGATTGTGTAAAATTGAAACTTTTATGTGACACGTTTTACGTCCAGGAGCAAAATTGAAAGTTTAAATTAATATTCCAAACAAGCTCTGATCTTCGTGAAATTTAAAATGGAAGCCTTTGACATTAAAATATTAGGTGGGTTTTCCTCTAATTGAGTAAAATTGAAACTTTAAATTAATATTTCAAACGAGCTCAGGTCTTCTTGAAATTTAAAATGGAAACATTAGACATCAAAATATTAGGTGGGTTTTCCTCTGATTCTACAAAACCAAAACTTGAAATTAATAATTCAAACAGGCTCGAATCTCCGTGAAATTTAAAATAGAATTATCTGACATCAAAATATTAGCTGGGTTTTCCTCTGATTGAGCAAAATTGAAACTTTAAACTAATATTTCAAATGAGATCCCATCTTCATGAAATTTAAAATGGAAGTATCTGACATTAAAATATTAGGTGGGTTTTCCTCTGATTGTGTAAAACTAAAAATTTAAATTAATATTTGAATCTTTAAATTAATATTTTGATGTCAAATGCTTTCAATTTAAAATAGAAGCATTTGACATCAAAATATTATGTGGGTTTTCCTCTGATTGAGAAAAATTTAAAGTTTAAATTAATATTTCAAATGAGCTCTGATGTTCGTAAAATTTCAAATGGAAGCATTTGACATCAAAATATTAGGTGGGTTTACCTATGATTGTGCAAAATTGAAACTTTTTTGTGACACATTTTATGTCGGAGAGCAAAATTGAAAGTTTAAATTAATATTTCAAATGAGCTCCAATCTTCATGAAATTTAAAATGGAAGCATTTGACATCAAAATATTAGGTAGGTTTTCCTCTGATTGTGCAAAATTGAAACTTTTTTGTGACACGTTTTACATCCGGGAGCAATATTGAAAGTTTAAATTAATATTTCAAATCAGCTCCGATCTTCGTGAAATTTAAAATGGAAGCATTTGACATCAAAATATTAGGTGGGTTTTCCTCTAATTGAGAAAAATTGAAACTTTAAATTAATATTTCAAATGAGCTCCGATCTTTGTGAAATTTAAATTGGAAGCATTTGGCATCGAAATATTAGGTGAATTTTCCATTGCTTGTGTAAAATTGAAACTTGAAATTAATATTTCAAACAAGCTCGAATCTTTGTGAAATTTAAAATAGAAGCATTTGACATCAAAATATTAGGTGGGTTTTCCTTTGATTGAGAAAAATTGAATTTTTAAATTAATATTTCAAACGAGATCCGATCTTCGTGAAATTTAAAATGGAAGCATTTGACATTAAAATATTAGGTGGGTTTTCCTCTGATTGTGTAAAACTGAAACTTTAAATTAATATTTTATTCTTTAAATTAATATTTTGATGTCAAATGCTTCCAATTTAAAATAGAAGCACTTGACATCAAAATATTAGGTGGGTTTTCCTCTGTTTGAGCAAAATTGAAAGTTTAAATTAATATTTCAAACGAGCTCCGATGTTCATGAAATTTAAAATGGAAGCATTTGACATCAAAATATTAGGTGGGTTTACCTCTGATTTTGCAAAATTGAAACTTTTTTGTGACATGTTTTATGTTCGGTAGCAAAATTGAAAGTTTAAATTAATATTTGAAACGAGCTCTGATCTTCATGAAATTTAAAATGTCAGCATTTGACATTAAAATGTTAGGTGGGTTTTCCTGTGATTGAGCAAAATTGTAACTATAAAGTAATATTTCAAACAAGCTCCGATCTTTGTGAAATTTAAATTGGAAGCATTTGGCATCAAAATATTAGGTGGGTTTTCCGCTGATTGTGTAAAATTGAAACTTGAAATTAATATTTCAAACGAGCTTGAATCTCCGTGAAATTTGAAATAGAAGCATTTGACATCAAAATATTAGGTGGGTTTTCCTCTGATTGAGGGAAATTGAAACTTTAAATTAATATTTCAAACGAGATCCAATCTTTGTAAATTTAAAATGGAAGAAATTAACATTAAAATATTAGGTGGGTTTTCATCTAATTGTGTAAAATTGAAACTTTAAATTAATATTTGAAACTTTAAATTAATATTTTGATGTCAAATGCTTCCAATATAAAATTGAAGCATTTGACATCAAAATATTAGGTGGGTTTTCCCCTTATAGAGCAAAATTGAAAGTTTAAATTAATATTTCAAACGAGCTTTGATTTTCATGAAATTTAAAATGGAAGCATTTGACATCAAAATATTAGGTGGGTTTACTTCTGATTGTGAAAAACTAAAAGTTGTTTCTGACACATTTTACGTCTTGGAGCAAAATTGAAACTTTAAATTAATATTTCAAACGAGCTCCGATCTTCGTGAAATTTAAAATGGAAGCATTTGGCATCAAAATATTAAGTGGGTTTTCCTCTGATTCAGTAAAATTGAAACTTTAAATTAATGTTTCAAATGAGCTCTGATCTTTGTGAAATTTAAGTTGGAAGCATTTGACATCAAAATATTAGGTGGGTTTTCCACTGATTATGTTAAATTGAAACTTGAAATTAATATTTCAAACGAGCTCGGATCTCGATGAAATTTAAAATAGAAGCATTTGACATCAAAATATTAGGTGGGTTTTCCTCTGATAGAGAAAAATTGAAACTTTAAATTAATATTTCAAACGAGATCCGATCTTTGTGAAATTTAAAATGGAAGCATTTGACATTAAAATATTAGGTGGGTTTTCCTCTGATTGTGTAAAATTGAAATTTTAAATTAATATTTTAATGTCAAATGCTTCCAATTTAAAATAGAAGCATTTAAACTCAAAATATTCGGTGGGTTTTCCTCTTATTGAGAAAAATTGAAAGTTTAAATTAATATTTCAAACGAGCTCTGTTGTTCATGAAATTTAAAATGGAAGAATTTGACATCAAAATATTAGGTGGGTTTACCTCTGATTGTAAAAAATTTAAACTTTTTTGTCACACATTTTACGTCCGGAAGCAAAATTGAAAATTTAAATTAATATTTCAAACAAGCTCTGATTTTCATGAAATTTAAAATGGAAGCATTTGACATCAAAATATTAGGTTGGTTTTCCTCTGATTGAGCAAAATTGAAACTTTAAATTAATATTTCAAACAAGCTCCGATCCTTGTGAAATTTAAATTGGAAGCATTTGACATCAAAATATTAGGTGGGTTTTCCACTGATTGTGTATAATTGAAACTTGAAATTAATATTTCAAACAAGCTCAAATCTCCATGAAATTTAAAATAGAAGCATTTGACATCAAAATATTAGGTGGGTTTTCCTTTGATTGAGAAAATTTGAAACTTTAAATTAATATTTCAAACGAGATCCGATCTTTGTGAAATTTAAAATGGAAGTATTTGACATTAAAATATTAGGTGGGTTTTCCTCTGATTGTGTAAAACTAAAACTTTAAATTTATATTTGAAGTTTTAAGTTAATATTTTGATGTCAAATGCTTCCAATTAAAATAAAAGCATTTGACATCAAAATATTAGGTGGGTTTTCCTCTGATTGAGCAAAATTGAAATTCTAAATTAATATTTCAAACGAGCTCTTATGTTCATGAAATTTAAAATGGAAGCATTTGACATCAAAATATTAGGTGGGTTTACCTCTGATTGTGCAAAATTGAAACTTTTTTGTGACACAATTTACGTCCGGGAGCAAAATTGAAAGTTTAAATTAATATTTCAAATGAGCTCTGATCTTTGTGAAATTTACAATGTAAGCATTTGACATCAAAATATTAGGTGGGTTTTCCTCTGATTGAGCAAAATTGAAACTTTAAATTAATATTTCAAACAAGCTCTGATCTTCGTGAAATCTAAATTGGAAGCATTTGTCATCAAAATATTAGGTGAGTTTTTTTCACAGATTATGTAAAATTGAAACTTGAAATTAATATTTCAGACAAGCTCGGATCTCTGTGAAATTTAAAATAGATGCATTTGACATCAAAATATTAGGTGGGTTTTCTTCTGATTGAGAATAATTGAAACTTTAAATTAATATTTCAAACGAGATCCGATCTTTGTAAAATTTAAATTGGAAGCATTTGACATTAAATATTAGGTGGGTTTTCCTCTGATTGTGTAAAACTAAAATTTAAATTAATATTTGAAACTTTAAATTAATTTTTTGGTGTCAAATGCTTCCAATTTAAAATAGAAGCATTTTACATCAATATATTAGGTGGGTTTTCCTATGATTGAGCAAAATTGAAAGTTTAAATTAATATTTCAAATGAGCTCTGATGTTAATGAAATTTAAAATGGAAGCATTTGACATCAAAATATGAGGTGGGTTTACCTTTGATTGTGCAAAATTGAAACTTTTTTGTGACATGTTTTATGTCTGGGAGCAAAATTGAAACTTTAAATTAATATTTCAAAGGAGCTCTGATCTTCATGAAATTTAAAATGGAAGCATTTTGATGACATGTAATTGATTGAATGTTTGATAATGTTAAGTTGAAGATGATACAAGAAATTAAATCAGTTAATGGTTTGTATTGTCATTGATGTCAACTTGGTATCATCTGTACGGTCATGTACATAATGCCAAAGAGTTCGTGGAATCAATGGAACAGAGACTATGCTTTCAACAATGCATAAAATTTAAGTATTCACCATGTTACAGACAACACCGATGGAGTGCACACCACCGGTAAAGGAAAAGAACCAAAGTCATAGTGATACCCGATGAGCAGAAGATAGTGTTGCCCGACGAAGCAAGTCACAGTGATACTCGATGAGTAGAGAACAAAGTTGCCTGATGTAGTAAAATCCAATGATGCTTGATGGACAGAGATCCTGAAGCTAACTGAAGTCACACCGATGGAACTTGCAGTTGTCACCAATGACTAACTGCAGAGTAGACTGACAGAATAGAGAGTTTAGAAAATGATAAAATATTTATCTAGCAGAGCTTAAGGATAGACTTAATTGGTTGTTTTATTTATTTTATTTGACCTGAGTTAAGTAATTGATTTAAAGAAGATTTGTACAGTTGGCAAGAAGATAAATACAAGGTAAATCAGGAGTTAAAGCTTTAAATCAAATTGGCTGGATTGTTTTTCACGCCAAGAATCAAGAATCAAGAATCAAGAAACAATGAATATCATATCTATATAAGAGACAAGCATTATTCATTCTAAAGAGTGAATAATCATATGAAAGGGAGTGAATAGAAAAAAGGATGCTGAAGAGAAACTGATGATGGATAACTTCATTCAGTCCTGATCAATCAAGCTGAGGGAGAGCTAAGGAACTCTACAGACACCGACGAAAAATGAAGCACAGCATCACAGAGCAGAAAGGGTGGAGCAGCAAGAATTGTATTGATACATTGATCAGAGAGGTATTGTACTTAAATAAATCTAAAAATTTACAATTCAAGTTGCATTAGAAATAGATCATAGTGTTTTAGTTTAACCATTCAAGCATCAAGTCTCTTAACAGAGTAGGACTTAACAGTCTTCTATAATTGAGGTATATCCTAATGGATTACCAAAAAGGTTGATTCATGAAAGTAGCATTGAATTTGCATAAAGCCTATTGACAGCCTAAGAAGAAGGTTGATTCAAGGATGGTAGCAAGATTTTCCTAAAGCCTATTGACAGTCTAAGAAGGAGGCTGATTCAAGGATGGTAGAAAAATAGATGCCAGATACTAAGTGACAACCTATATGTATAAAATCCTCTAACAAGGTCGCACTTAACAGTGTGTTTGTAACCTTTAATAGGGTTGGCTCTTAAAAGGGCTCACTTCAGAAGAGTAAAAATTTGGGGTACCGATCCCAGTGGTTTTTCCCTTAACAGGGTTTCCACGTTAAAATCCAAGTGTTATCTGTGTATGGTTTATTACTTTATTGTTTTAAATTTCACATATGCATTTTTGGATTGATTGGTATACTCTGCATATTTACTGAGTATCGGTAAATAACTTTTACTGCTTATCAGTTATCAAGGAGAATAAGGACAAACAAGGTAAACCGATAGACAGTTAATTATTATAATTATTTCATGGCATGCATCTTGTAAGGGACATAATAATCTGAGGTTCATTTGATTGGTGGTTAGAATAAATAAGTATTTTTAAAGCCACTGATTCACCCCCCCTCTTAGTTATTACTAACAATTGGTATCAGAGCTTGTGTACTTAGAAGGAAGGTTTCAAGACCTAAGTAAAGATCACAAGATGAATAGATGAGATGTGCCCAAGTTGAACAAAGACAACTTTGCTTCTTGGCAAAGCAAGATAAGACTCCACTTATCAGGTATTGGTAATGATGTTACTCAATACTTAGATACTGAATATGTGATGCCTATAGGAGTATTGACAGTAGATCAATTGAGAGTAAAGCATGAGCATAATCACATGGTTATAGAGCTTTCTTCCTCACTCTCTGATGCTGAATTTGAAGATGTCAAGGATTGCACAACTACAAAGAAAATGTGGGACAAACTAAAGCTTGTTCATGGAGGTGATACAAATGTTCTAAGAGCTAAAGTAGAAAGCCTTAGAGGAAAGTTTGATGATCTCAAAATGAAAGAAGGAGAAAATATCACACAGTACAACACAAGAATAAAAGTAGTCAATGATATATGAGGGGTTGGAGGTACACTTTAAGAGGAGATAGTGGTAAGTAAAATCTTAAGAACCTTATTGCTTGTATATGCTATTAGAGTTTCTGCCATTCAAGAAATGAGAGCAGTAGCAAACAATATAGTTACTCTTGATAGTTTAATTGGTAGACTAATCTCATTTGAAATGAATAACTTTGACAATAGTGTCTTGCCAAACTTAGAGTCTGCATTTAAGTCTTCTATGAAAATAAGCAAATCAAGTCATATACACTCATCTAGAAGAGACAGTGAAAGTGAAAGTGAAGAATAAGATCTAGATGAAATAGAAGCACTTATGGCTAGAAGAATTCAGAGAGGCAAAGGTAAATACAAAGGAAAGCTACCACTTGTATGCTTTAATTGTAGAGAGATTGGACACTTTGCTACAAGATGTCCTAACAGAAAAATAGATGAGAAAAGTAATGACAAATCTTTTGAGAAGAAATCTGACAGAGGTGATAAAAAATATTATAGAGGTTACTGACAATCAGAAAGAAGAGATACCCAAGACTACAAGGATAAAGGCAAGAAGGCTAGCTACCTAGCTTCTTACAAAGATGAAGATACTGACACCGAACCTGATGATGAGATCAAGATGGTATTTGTAGCTATGAAGGATGATTCATATGAAGATGAAGGTATGAAGAAACTGCACTCATATCTAAGGTTAGTAAGAATGACATCTGGATTATAGATAGTGGCTACACTCACCACATGACTGATGACAAAGAAAAGTTTAACACTTTGGAATATTACAAAGGTGGTACAGTAAGAATGGGAAATGATACACCTTGTCTAGTTGAAGGTAAAGGAACAATAATGCTGAATAACCTGATTAAATATGAAAATGCTTACTGGGTACAAGGATTGAATTATAATATGTTGAGTGTTTCTCAGCTAAATAATTTAGGTCATAGAGTAGCATTTGAGAATAGGAAGGCAAAGATCTTCAATGAATCAGAAAAACTGATTGGTATCGGTGAACAGACTAAAGGTAACTTATTCTATCTGAATGATACTAACACCACTTGCTTAATGACTAGAAACAAAGACATATGGTTGTGGGACAAAAGACAGTGTCATGTGAATTTTGATGACATGATAAAGATAAGAAAAAGAAGAAATATAAGAGGCTTACCGACGATGACAAATCCAGACAACATCATCTGCAAAAATTGTCAAAAAGGTAAAATGACAAAGTCTAGTTTCAAAAGTAAAACCCATACATCTTATGATATTCTAGAATTAGTCCATACTGACTTATGTGGACCCATGAGGACAAAGAGTTATTATGGAGATAGATATTTTATTCTCTTTGTTGATGATTACTCTAGAATGATGACAGTCATGTTTCTAAAAGAAAAATCTGAAGCATTCAAGATGTTTA
>MU225282.1:609685-621964 GCA_018584345.1 Thuja plicata | reverse complement strand
AAATCTGAAGCATTCAAGATGTTTAAATGGTATAAGGCTATGGTAGAAAAACAAAGTGGTAAGGATTTGAAATATTTGAGATCAGATAGAGGAGGAGAATTTATATCAGATGAATTCACTAATTTATATAATGAGCATGGTATAAAAAGATAGGTTTCTACACCAAGAACACCATAGCAAAATGGGATTATTGAGAGGAGGAACATATCAATAGTTGATTGTGCAAGAACACTGATGATAGAAAAGGACATCACCCAAATCTTCTAGAAGGAAGTTGTCAGCACTGTTGTTTATACACTTAACAGAGTATAATTGAAGAAGGACACAAAGAAGATGCCTTATGAGCTATGGTATGGTAAAACACCCAATGTAAGTTACTTCAAAATATTTGATAGTCAATATTATGTCTAAAATGGAAAGCTTGATGCCAAAAGTGATGAAGGTATTTTTCTAGGGTATTCTACCAAAAGAAAAGCTTTTAAATGTCTTATCAAGGCTTCTAACAAAATAGTTGAAAGTGCAAATGTAAAGATTAATGAATTTGTAGAAAAGAATGAGCTGGAAAGCACAAAATAACCTGAAGACTACAACAAGTTTGTATATTATGAAGAACCGATAACTCTACCTGAGCAACAGTGCTTAATTCCAAAACAAAAAAATGTTGCAATCGACGGTCAGAATGCTGTTACTAACGGTCAAGATAATGTGAAAGGTAATGAAGATCAAGATGATACACAAAGAGATATACCTGTACTTGTAAGATATGTAAGAAGGAACCATCCAGAGGACCAGATCATAGGAGATAAGAAAGATGGTACAAGAACAAGAAGTAAGTCTTTAAACTCAAGTTGTTTACTTTATGAGTTTGAGCCAAAATCTGTCAATGCTGCACTAGATAATGAAGAATGGATAAGTGCTATGAATGATGAGATTGAACATATTAAGAAGAAAAAACTATGGTCACTTGTGCCAAGACTAGATGACAAGAATGTCATTGGTACAAAATGGATATTCAAGAATAAGCTGAACGAGAATGGAGAAGTCACAAGGAACAAAGCAAGACTAGTATGCAAGGGATATGCACAAGAGGAAGGTATATACTATGGAGAAACCTTTACACCCACTGCTAGGCTAGAAGGAGTAAGAATACTACTTGCTTATGCTACATATAAAGGATTCAAAGTATATCAAACGGATGTCAAGTCAGCATTCCTAAATGGAATACTTGAAGAAGAGGTATACATTGAGCAACCAGAAGGGTTTGTAGATCCAGACAAGAGAAACATGGTATGTAGACTTCACAAAGCCTTGTATGGATTAAAACAACATCCTAGAGCCTTTTATGAATGACTTCATTCCTATCTAATAAGTATTGGATTCATAAGGACTAGTGAAAATAATAATCTTTATTTAAAGGAAGACACTGATGCTAACACTTTGATTGCTGAAATATTTGTTGATGACATCATATTTGGAGGCAATGATATGCTATGCAAATCATTCGCTGATGAGATGAGCAAAGATTTTGAGATGTCTATGTTTGGAGAGATCAAGTTGTTTCTTGGTCTACAGATCATTCAAAAAAGTGAAGGTATTTTCATTACACAGTCCAAATACATCAAAGAGGTTCTGAAAATATTCAAGATGGAAGATTCCAAACCATTTGGAACACTGATGGCTACTAGATGCAAATTAACAAAGGAAGACAAGACAACAGAGGTAAATCAGACTTTGTACAGATCAATGATTGGAAAACTCATGTATGTTGTACACACTAGACCAGATATTGCACATGCAGTAGGAATTGTTGCTAGATTTTTTGCTAACCCCAGGGAATCACATATGACTACTGTGAAAAGAATTCTAAGATATCTAAATAATACTAAGGAATTTGGCTTATGGTATAGAAGAGAAGGAAAATTTGAACTTAAGGTGTTTACTGATGCTGATTGGGCTAGAAATCTTGATGACCGGAAGAGAACTACTAGAGGAGCATTCTTTATAGGTGATAGACTTGTCACATGGATTAGCAAAAAGCAAGGATGCAACTCTCAGTCTATTGCAGAAGCATAATATGTTGTTGCTGCTGCAAACTACTCAAATATTGCATGGATCAAACAGTTGCTAGAAGGTATGCATATGAAGATCTCAGAACTAGTGATTATCTATTGTGATAACACCAGTGCAATAAAAATCTCCAAGAATCCAGTCATGCATTCCAAGACTAAACACATTGCAATCAAGTATCATTATTTAAGAGAACAAGTTCAAGAAAAAGAGGTGATACTAGAGTATGTGCAGTCAAAAGAAAAATTGGCTGATATCTTCACCAAGCCACTACCCAAGGATACATTTGAGTACTTAAGAAAGAGACTAGGGGTCAAACCCTTGTCTACCAGTCAGTAGAATGATTGAAGGTTGCATCGGCCTATATATATTATCAGAATATCATTCATGTTGATGCAAGCAAAGAAAAGAACTTCAAAGCTACATCTATATACAATAGGTATATATATCATAACCAAGCACCAGAGCATAATGTTATATTGCTGATGGATAAGAGAAATTCAAGGAATATATTATGGAAAGGAAGAAAATGATTGTTTAACATTAATGTCAGATATCTATGAGATATTTATTTGGAATTATTTTCAAAGGGAGAGAAAGTTTCCATATTATCATAGTCTTGAGAAAAGAAGGAAGATTATCCATTATCAGATAACTCCAACAAGGAGAGATCACATCCTAAGGGAGAGAAAATTGTATGAGAGATTATACAAAGGGAGAGTTGCTGAAAAGAGAAAATGACATAAAAAAAAAAAGAACAGTCAACATAGAGAAATTGACACAATAAGAAGGATCAACACATCAGAACAAGAAACACAAAAAGCTGCAAGAATCAAATATAAGCTAACACAGAGCTTACCGGTGGTCAGACACTTTTATCTATTATCAAACAAAAATTATTAGTTTGATGAATCTCAACAATTGTATTTCATATTGTATTAGAAATAGTATAGTGTGATAATATTGTTTGTTGCCATCAATGCCAAAGGGAGAGATTGATGACATGTAACTGATTGAATGCTTGATAATGTTAAGTTGAAGATGATGCAAGACATTAAATCAATTAATGGTTTGTATTGTCATTGATGTCAACTTGATATCATCTGTACAGTCATGTACATAATGCCAAAGAATTCATGGAATCAATGGAACAAAGACTATGCTTTCAGCAATGCATAAAAGTCAAGTATTCACCAAGTGACAAACAACACCGATAGAGTGCACACCATCGGTAAAGGCAAAGAACCAAAGTCACAGTGATACCTGATGAGCAGAAGACAGTGTTGCCCGATGAAGCAAGTCACAGTGATACCCGACGAGAAGAGAATAGAGTTTTCTAACAGAGTAAAATCCAATGATGCCCAACAGACGGAGATCTCAAAGCTAACTGAAGTCATAGTGATGGAACTGGTAGTTGTCACCGATGACTAACTGCAAAGTTGATCGACAGAATAGAGAGTTCAGAAAATGACAAAATATCTAGCTGACAGAGCTTAAGGATAGACTTAACTAGTTGTTTTATTTGTTTTATTTGACCAAAGTTAAGTAATTGATTTAAAGAAGATTTGTACAATTGGCAAGAAGATAACTACGAGATAAATCAGGAGTTAAAGCTTTAAATCAAATTGGCTGGATTATTTTTCACGCCAAGAATCAAGAATCAAGAATCAAGAAATGATGAATATCATGTCTATATAAGAGATGAGCATTATTCATTCTGAAGAGTGAACAATTATATGAAGGGGAGTGAATAGCAAAAAGGATGCTGAAGAGAAACTGATGAAGGATAACTTCATTTAGTCCTGATAATTCAAGCTGAGGGAGAGCTAAGGAATTCTACAGACACCGACGAATAGTGAAGCACAGCATCATAGAGAAGAAAGTGTAGAGCACAAAGAATTGTATTGATACATTGATCACAAAGGTATTGTACTTAAATAGATCTGAAAATCTGCAATTCAAGTTGCATTAGAAACAGGTCATAGTGTTTTAGTTTAACCATTGAAGCATCAAGTCTCTTAATAGAGTAGGACTTATAAGTCTTCTATAATTGAGGTATATCCTAACAGATTTCCAAAAAGGTTGATTCGTGAAAGTAGCATTGAAATTTCATAAATCCTATTGACAGCCTAAGAAGAAGGTTGATTCAGGGATGATAGCAAGATTTACCTAAAGCCTATTGACAGTCTAAGAAGGAGGCTGATTCAAGGATGGTAGAAAAATAGATGCCAGATACTAAGTGACAACCAATATGTATAAAATCCTCTAACAAGGTCGCACTTAATAGTGTGTTTGTAACCTTTAATAGGGTTGGCTCCTAACAGGGCTCACTTCAGAAGAGTGAAAATTTGGGGTACCAGTCCCAGTGATTTTTCACTTAACAGGGTTTCCATGTTAAAATCCAAGAGTTATGTGTGTATGGTTTATTACTTTATTGTTTTACATTTCACATATGCATTTTTGGAATGATTGGTATACTCTGCATATTTACTGAGTATCGGTAAATAAGTTTTACTGCTTATCGGTTATCAAGGAGAATAAGGACAGACAAGGTAAACCGACAGACAGTTAATTATTATAAGTATTTCATGGCATGCATCTTGTAAGGGACATAATAATCTGAGGTTTATTTGATTGGTGAGAATTTTTAAAGCCACTGATTCACCCCCTCCCTCAGTTATTACTAACACATTTGATATCAAAATATTATGTGGGTTTTCCTCTAATTCAGTAAAATTGAAACTTTAAATTAATATTTCAAACGAGCTCCGATATTCATGAAATTTAAATAGGAAGCATTTGAAATCAAAATATTAGGTGGGTTTTCCACTGATTGTGTAAAATTGAAACTTCAAATTAATATTTCAAACGAGCTTCGATCTCTGTGAAATGTAAAATGGAAGCACTTGACATCAAAATATTAGGTGGGTTTTCCTCTGATTGTGTAAAACTGAAACTTTAAATTAATATTCAAAACTTTAAATTAATATTTTGATGTCCAATGCTTCCAATTTAAAATAGAAGAATTTGACATCAAAATATTAGGTGGGTTTTCCTCTGTTTAAGCAAAATTGAAAATTTAAATTAATATTTCAAACGAGATTCGATCTTCGTGAAATTTAAAATGGAAGCATTTGACATTAAAATATTAGGTGGGTTTATCTCTGATTGTGTAAAACTGAAACTTTAAATAAATATTTGAAACTTCAAATTAATATTTTGATGTCAAATGCCTCCAATTTAAAATAGAAGCATTGGACATCAAAATATTAGGTGGGTTTTCCTCTGATTGAGCAAAATTAAAAGTTTAAATTAATATTTCAAACGAGCTCTGACGTTCGTGAAATTTAAAATGGAAGAATTTGACATCAAGATATTAGCTGGGTTTACCTCTGATTGTGCAAAATTGAAACTTTTTTGTGATACATTTTACGTCCGGGAGAAAAATTGAAACTTTAAATTAATATTTCAAATGAGCTCAGATCTTAGTGAAATTTAACATGGAAGCATTTGACATTAAAATATTAGGTGGGTTTTCCTCTGATTGAGCAAAATTGAAACTTTAAATTAATATTTCAAACGAGCTCCGATCTTTGTGAAATTTAAGTTGGAAGCATTTGACATAACAATATTAGGTGGGTTTTCCATTGATTGTGTAAAATTGAAACTTGAAATTAATATTTCAAATGAACTTGGACCTCCGTGAAATTTAAAATAGAAGCATTTGACATCAAAATATTAGGTGGGTTTTCCTCTGATTGAGCAAAATTGAAACTTTAAATTAATATTTCAAACGAGATCCGATCTTCATGAAATTAATAATGGAAGCATTTGACATTAAATTATTAGGTGGGTTTTCCTCTGATTGTGTAAAACTAAAACTTTAAATTAATATTTTGATGTCAAATGCTTCCAATTTAAAATAGAAGCATTTGATATCAAAATATTAGATGCGTTTTCCTCTGATTGAGAAAAATTGAAAGTATAAATTAATATTTTAAACAAGCTTCAATGTTCGTGAAATTTGAAATGGAAGCATTTGACATCAAAATACTAGGTGGGTTTACCTCTGATTATGCAATATTGAAATCTTTTGTGACATGCTTTACGTCCGGGAGCAAAATTGAAACTTTAAATTAATATTTCAAACAAGCTCAGATCTTCGTGAAATTTAAAATGGAAGCATTTGACATCAAAATATTAGGTGGGTTTTCCTTTGAATGAGCAAAATTGAAACATTAAATTAATATTTCAAACGAGCTCTGATCTTCGTGAAATTTAAATTGGAAGCATGTGACATGAAAATATTAGGTGGGCTTTCCACTGATTGTGTAAAAATGAAACTTGAAATTAATATTTCAAACGAGCTCAGATCTCCATGAAATTTAAAATAGAAGCATTTGACATCAAAATATTTGGTGCGTTTTCCTCTGATTGAGCAAAATTGAAACTTTAAATTAATATTTCAAATGAGATCCGATCTTTGTTAAATTTAAAAAAGGAAGCATTTGACATTAAAATATTAGGTGGGTTTTCCTCTGATTATGTAAAACTGAAACTGAAAATTAATATTTGAAACTATAAATTAATAATTTGATGTCAAATGCTTCCAATTTAAAATAGAAGAATTTGACATCAAAATATTAGGTTGGTTTTCCTCTGATTGAGAAAAATTGAAAGTTTAAATTAATATTTCAAATGAGCTCCGATGTTCATGAAATTTAAAATGGAAGAATTTGACATCAAAATATTAGGTGGGTTTACCTCTGATTGTGAAAAATTGAAAGTTTTTTGTGACATGTTTTACGTCTGCGAGCAAAATTGAAACTTTAAATTAATATTTCAAACGAGCTCAGATCTTCGTGAAATTTAAAATGGAAGCATTTAACATCAAAATATTAGGTTGGGTTTCCTTTGATTGAGCAAAATTGCAACTTTAAATTAATATTTCAAACGAGCTCCGATCTTCGTAAAATTTAAATTGGAAGCATTTGACATTAAAATATTTGGTGGGTTTTCCACTAATTGTGTAAAATTGAAACTTGAAATTCATATTTCAAGTGAGCTCCGATGTTTGTGAAATATAAAATGGAAGCATTTGACATCAAAATATTAGGTGGGTTTACCTCTGATTGTGCAAAATTGAAGCTTTTTTGTGACACGCTTTACGTCTAGGAGAAAAATTGAAACTTTAAATTAATATTTCAAATGAACTCAGATCTTCGTGAAATTAAAAATGGAAGCATATGACAAAAAAATATTAGGTGGGTTTTCCTCCGATTGAGAAAAATTGAAACTTTAAATTAATATTTCAAACGAGCTACGATCTTCGTGAAATTTAAATTAGAAGCATTTTACGTCAAAATATTAGGTGGGCTTTCCATTGATTGTGTAAAACTGAAACTTCAAATTAATATTTCAAATGAGCTCGGATCTCCATGAAATTTAAAATAGAAGCATTTGACATCAAAATATTAGGTGGGTTTTCCTCTGATTGAGCAAAATTGAAACTTTAAATTAATATTTCAAACAAGATCTGATCTTCGTGAAATTTAAAATGGAAGTATTTGACATTAAAATATTAGGTGGGTTTTCCTCTGATTGTGTAAAACTGAAACCTTAAATTAATATTTGAAATTTGAAATTAATATTTTGATGTCAAATACTTCCAATTTAAAATAGAAGCATTTGAGATCGAAATATTAGGTGGGTTTTCCTCTGATTGAGCAAAATTGAAAGTTTAAAGTAATATTTCAAACGAGCACCTATGTTTATAAAATTTAATAAGGAAGCATTTGATATCAAAATATTAGGTGGGTTTACCTCTGATTGTTAAAAATTGAAACTTTTTTGTGACACGTTTTACATCCGGGAGCAAAATTGAAAATTAAAAATAAAATTTTTATGTCAGATACTTCCAATTTAAAATAGAAGCATTTGACATAAAAATATTAGGTGGGTTTTCATCTGATTGAGCAAAATTGAAACTTTAAGCTAATATTTCAAACGAGATCCGATCTTCGTGAAATTTAAAATTTAAGCATTTGACATTAATATATTAGGTGGGTTTTCCTCTAATTGTGTAAAACTAAAACTTTAAATTAATATTTTGATGTCAAATTCTTCCAATTTAAAATAGAAGCATTTGACATCAAAATATTAGGTGGGTTTTCCTCTAATTGAGCAAAATTAAAACTTTAAATTAATAGTTCAAACGAGCTCCAATGTTTGTGAAATTTAAAATGGAAGCATTTGACAACAAAATATTAGGTGGGTTTACCTCTGATTGTGCAAAATTGAAACTTTTTTGTGACACGCTTTATGTCCGGGGGAAAAATTGAAACTTTAAATTAATATTTTAAACGAGCTCAAATCTTCGTAAAATTTAAACTGGAAGCATTTGACATCAAAATATTAGGTGGGTTTTCCTCTAATTTAGAAAAATTGAAATTTTAAATTAATATTTCAAACGAGCTCCGATCTTTATGAAATTTAAATTGGAAGCATTTGACATCAAAATATTAGGTGGGTTTTCCATTGATTGTATAAAATTGAAACTTGAAATTAATATTTCAAACAAGCTCGAATCTTCGTGAAATTTAAAATAGAAGCATTTGACATCAAAATATTAGGTGGGTTTTCCTTTGATTGAGAAAAATTAAAACTTTAAATTAACATTTCAAACGAGATCCTATCTTCGTTAAATTTAAAATGGAAGCATTTGACATTAAAATATTAGGTGGGTTTTCCTCTGATTGTGTAAAACTAAAACTTTAAATTAATATTTTGATGTCAAATGCTTCCAATTTAAAATAAAAGTATTTAACATCAAAATGTTAGGTGGGTTTTCCTCTGATTGAGCAAAATTGATAGTTTAAATTAATATTTCCAATGACCTCCGATGTTTGTGAAATTTAAAATGGAAGCATTTGACATCAAAATACTAGGTGGGTTTACCTCTGATTGTGCAAAATTGAAACATTTTTGTGACACACTTTTCGTCTGGGAGAAAATTAAAACTTTAAATTAATATTTCAAACGAGCTCAGATCTTCGTGAAATTTAAAATGGAAGCATTTGACATCAAAATATTAGGTGGGTTTTCCTCTGATTGAGAAAAGTTGAAACTTTAAACTAATATTTCAAATGAGCTCCGGTGTTTGTGAAATTTAAATTGGAGGCATTTGACATCAAAATATTAGGTGGGTTTTCCACTGATTGTGTAAAATTGAAACTTGAAATTAATATTTCAAACAAGCTCGAATCTTCATGAAATTTAAAATAGAAGAATTCGACATCCAAATATTAGGTGGGTTTTCCTCTGATTGAGAAAAATTGAAACTTTAAATTAATATTTCAAACGAGATCCGATCTTCATGAAATTTAAAATGGAAGCATTTGACATTAAAATATTAGGTGGGTTTTCCTCTGATTGTTTAAAACTAAAACTTTATATTAATATTTGAAACTTTAAATTAATATTTTGCTATCAAATGCATCCAATTTAAAATAGAATCATTTGACATCAAAATATTAGATGCATTTTCCTTTGATTGAGCAAAATTGAAAGTTTAAATTAATATTTCAAACGAGCTCCGATGTTCATGAAATTTAAAATGGAAGCATTTCACATCAAAATAATAGGTGGGTTTACCTCTGATTTTGCAAAATTAAAACTTTTTTGTGACACATTTTACGCCCGGGAGCAAAATTGAAACTGTAAATTAATATTTCAAATGAGCTCAGATCTTCATGAAATTTAAAATGGAAGCATTTGACATCAAAATATTAGGTGGGTTTTCCTCTGATTGAGCAAAATTGAAACTTTAAATCAATATTTCAAACAAGCTCCGATATTCGTGAAATTTAAACTGGAAGCATTTGACATAGAAATATTAGGTGGGTTTTTCACTGATTGTGTAAAATTGAAACTTGAAATTAATATTTCAAATGAGCTCCGATCTCAGTGAAATTTAAAGTAGAAGCATTTGACATCAAAGTACTAGGTGGGTTTTCCTCTGATTGAGCGAAATTGAAACTTTAAATTAATATTTCAAACGAGATCCGATCTTAGTGAAATTTAAAATGGAAGCATTTGACATTAAAATATTAGGTGGGTTTGCCTCTGATTGTGCAAAATTGAAACTTTTTTGTCTAGCGGAAAAATTGAAACTTTAAATTAATATTTTAAACGAGCTCAGATCTTCATGAAATTTAAAATGGAAGCATTTGACATCAAAATATTGGTTAGGTTTCCCTCTGATTGAGCAAAATTGAAACTTTAAATTAGCATTTCAAACGAGCTCCGATCTGAAATTTAAATTGGAAGCATTTGACATCAAAATATTAGGTGGGTTGTCCTATGATTGTGCAAAATTGAAACTTTTTTGTGACACGCTTTATGTTCGGGGGAAAAATTGAAACTTTAAATTAATATTTTAAACAGGCATAGATCTTTGTGAAATTTAAAATGGAAGCATTTGACATCAAAATATTAGGTGGGTTTCCCTGTGATTGAGGAAAATTGAAACTTTAAATTAATATTTCAATCCAGCTCTGATCTTCGTGAAATTTAAATTAGAAGCATTTGACATCAAAATATTAGGTAGGTTTTCCACTGATTGTATAAAATTGAAACTTGAAATTAATATTTCAAATGAGCTCGAATCTCTGTAAAATTTAAAATAGAAGCATTTGACATCAAAATATTAGGTCAGTTTTCCTCTGATTGAGAAAAATTGAAACTTTAAATTAATATTTCAAACGAGCTCTGATCTTCCTGAATTTTAAAATGGAAGCATTTGACATAAAAATATTAGATGGAATTTCCTCTGATTGTGTGAAATTAAAAATTTAAATTAATATTTTGATGTTAAATTCTTCCAATTTAAAATAGAAGCATTTGACATCTAAATATTAGATGGGTTTTCCTCTGATTGAGCGAAATTGAAAGTTTAAATTAATATTTCAAACAAGCTTTGATGTTCATTAAATTTAAAATTGAAGCATTTCACATCAAAATATCAGGTGGGTTTACCTCTGATTGTGCAAAATTGAAACTTTTTTGTGACACGTTTTACATATAGGAGAAAAATTGAAACTTTAATTTAATATTTCAAATGAGCTCAGATCTTCATGAAATTTAGAATGGAAGCATTTGTCATCAAAATATTATGTGGGTTTTCCTCTGATAGAGAAAAATTGAAACTTCAATTTAATATTTCAAACGAGCTCCGATCTTCGTGAAATTTAAATTGGAAGCATTTGACATCAAAATATTAGGCGGGTTTTCCACTGATTCTGTGAAATTGAAACTTGAAATTAATATTTCAAACGAGCTCGGATCTTCGTGAAATTTAAAATAGAAGGCTTTGACATCACAATATTAGGTGGGTTTTCCTCTGATTGAGCAAAATTGAAACTTTAAATTAATATTTCAAACGAGATCTGATCTTCGTGAAATTAAAAATGGAAGCATTTGGCATTAAAATATTAGGTGGGTTTTCCTCAGATTGTGTAAAACTAAAACTTTAAATTAATATTTTGATGTCAAATGCTTCCAATTTAAAATAAAAGCATTTGACATCAAAATATTAGGTGGGTTTTCCTCTGATTGAGCAAAATTGAAAGTTTATATTAATATTTCAAATGAGCTCCGATGTTCGTGAAATTTAAAATGGAATCCTTTGACATCAAAATATTAGGTGGGTTTACCTCTAATTATGCGAAATTGAAACTTTTTTTGGACATGTTTTACGTCGGGGAACAAAATTAATACTTTAAATTAATATTTCAAACAAGCTCAGATCTTCGTGAAATTTAAAATGGAAGCATTTGACATCAAAATATTAGTTGGGTTTTCCTCTAATTGAGAAAAATTGAAAATTTAAATTAATATTTCAAACGAGCTCCGGTCTTTGTGAAATTTAAATTGGAAGCATTTGACATCAAAATATTAGGTGGGTTTTCCACTGATTGTGTAAAATTGAAACTTGAAATTAATATTTCAAACAAGCTCGGATCTCCGTGAAATTTAAAATAGAAGAATTTGACATCAAAATATTAGGTTGGCTTTCCTCTGATTGAGAAAAATTGAAACTTTAAATTAATATTTCAAACGAGCTCTGATCTTTGTGAAATTTAAATTGGAAGCATTTGACATCAAAATATTAGGTGGGTTTTCCACTGATTGTGTAAAATTGAAACTTGAAAT
>MU225282.1:592108-609635 GCA_018584345.1 Thuja plicata | reverse complement strand
ATTAATATTTCAAACGAGCTCTGATCTTTGTGAAATTTAAATTGGAAGCATTTGACATCAAAATATTAGGTGGGTTTTCCACTGATTGTGTAAAATTGAAACTTGAAATTAATATTTCAAACAAGCTTAGATCACTGTGAAATTTAATAGAAGCATTTGACATCAAAATATTAGGTGGGTTTTCCTCTAAATGAGAAAAATTGAAACTTTAAATTAATATTTCAAACGAGATCCGATCTTCGTGAAATTTAAATGGAAGCATTTGACATTAAAATATTAGGTGGGTTTTCCTCTGTTTGTGTAAAACTGAAACTTTAAATTAATATTTGAAACTTTAAATTAATATTTTTATGTCAAATGCTTCCTATTTAAAATAGAAGCGTTTGACATCAAAATATTCGATGGGTTTTTCTCTGATTGAGAAAAATTGAAATTTTAAATTAATGTTTCAAACGAGCTCTGATGTTCATGAAATTTAAAAGGGAAACATTTGACATCAAAATATTAGGTGGGTTTTGCTCCGATTGTGCAAAATTGAAACTTTTGTGTGACACGTTTTACATCCGCGAGAAAAATTGAAACTTTAAATTAATATTTCAAATGAGCTTAGATCTTCGTTAAATTTAAAATGGAAGCATATGACATAAAAATATTATGTTGATTTTCCTATGATTGGGAAAAATTGAAACTTTAAATTAATATTTCAAACAAGCTTCGATCTTCATGAAATTTAAATTGGAAGCATTTGACATCAAAATATTAGGTGGGTTTTCTATTGATTGTGTAAAATTGAAACTTGAAATTAATATTTCAAACGAGCTTGGATCTTTATGAAATTTAGAATAGAAGCATTTGACATCCAAATATTAGGTGGGTTTTCCTCTGATTGAGCAAAATTGAATCTTTTATTTAATATTTCAAATGAAATGCGATCTTCATGAAAGTTAAAATGGAAGCATTTGACAGTAAAATATTAGGTGGGTTTTCCTCTGATTGTGTATAATTGAAACTTTAAATTAATATTTGAAACTTTAAATTAATATTTTGACGTCAAATACTTCCAATTTAAAATAGAAGCATTTGACATCAAAATATTAGGTGGGTTTTCCTCTGATTGAGCAAAATTGAAAGTTTAAATTAATATTTGAAATGAATTTTGATGTTCGTAAAATTTAAAATGGAAGCATTTGAAATCAAAATATTAGGTGGGTTTTCCTCTGGTTGTGCAAAATTGAAACTTTTTGTGACAATTTTTACGTCCGGGTGCAAAATTGAAACTTTCAATTAATATTTCAAACGAGCTCAGATCTTCATGAAATTTAAAATGGAAGCATTTGACATCAAAATATTAGGTGGGTTTTCCTCTGATTGAGCAAAATTGAAACTTTAAATTAATATTTCAAACGAGCTCTGATCTTGGTGAAATTTAAATTTGAAGCATTTGACATCAAAATATTAGGTGGGTTTTCCACTGATTGTGTAAAATTAAAACTTGAAATTAATATTTCAAATGAGCTTGGATCTCTGTGAAATTTAAAATAGAAGCATTTGACATCAAAATATTAGGTGGGTTTTCCTCTGATTGAGCAAAATTGAAACTTTAAATTAATATTTCAACGAGATTCGATCTTCGTGAAATTTAAAATGGAAGCATTTGACATTAAAATATTAGGTGGGTTTTCCTCTGATTGTGTAAAACTGAAACTTTAAATTAATATTTGAAACTTTGAATTAATATTTTGATGTCAAATGCTTCCAATTTAAAATAGAATCGTTTGACATCAAAATTTTAGGTGGGTTTTCCTCTGATTGAGAAAAAATGAAAGTTTAAATTAATATTCAAACGAGCTCCGATGTTCATGAAATTTAAAATGGAAGCATTTTTCATCAAAATATTAGGTGGGTTTACCTTTGATTGTTCAAAATTGAAACTTTTTTGTGACATGTTTTTGTTGGAAATACAATAATGGGAAAGCAAGATACTGAGAGGGGGGTGAATCAGATCTTCAAATTTAAACACTTAAAACAAACTGATCCACATTCATACATATATGAATCTAGCGTAATATCAAATAGCATCCACACAATGACATAAATAACTCATAACACAAGAACTTGGTAACCTAGAAACCCAAATAGGTAAACTGGGGTGGGGATGACACCCACAAAATTCTTCACAACTACAGCAATAAAGTGTGCTTGTGAGGGCTACAAAAGTTGATTACAAAATGCAATCTACCCGGTTAAATTTCTACCTGGTTAAGAGCTAAAGATCATTACAATCTACCCTATGAAAGGATTTCAACTTACAATAATGTAAGCACTCTGTTAGGAGACTTAGAAAGGTCTTCTAGAACCACTTTGTTAAGAGACTTTCACCTGATACAATGATGAGAATGTTTCAAGTAATGATCCTTCGTTATGCACTCAGATGCTAATGATGGATCTCCTCTTTCCAGTACCTTCTATGATCTCACAATCTGATATGTCTTTACTTTGTTGTTCACTATTCTATCATTCTTCTTGATCTCTACTTATTAACAAAATAACCCTTTGTGCATTTCACTTTAAAATGCAGTCACCACTTCTCTCCACACTCTTACAAAATAGGGTTCTGAAGCAATCTTATATATCTATTCAAGTCTGATAGTGAGATCTAGATCGACGATCAAGATCTAATACCCATACCTCCAAGGTATTACAATTAATGATTACAATAGGTCATGCATAGGATAAAATAAATAAATGAATAACTAACTCCATAGGAAAATATTAAATGCCTACATAAGTCCGCCCAAAAAGCTTATACAAGTCAGCCTGAAGACTTATCCTTGAATTTTGAATCATTCTAGACATGTGTACAAAAATTGTTCTTCTCGGCACTTAACATCCTACTTGGCTCGGCATGATACAAATCAGCAACCTGAATACTGCTTGGCAATGTTTCTCTGCCTTGCATAGTTTTAGCTCAGCCATAGTGATAGCAAACTAAAACTGCCTAAGTGAATGACTAAGTGTTGGTCACTAATCATCAACAAAAATTAGAGATTAACAATCTCCCCCTTTGATATTAGTGGCAAAAACACACTTGTCATTTCTTCATTTCATTCCATCAAACATTTTGCCTAAGTATACTAAGTACTCCCCTAGGAATATACTCAAAATTATACATACTAAAAAGTTACATAGAATACATGCCTTCAAAATATATACAAATGTACCTGTTCTGTACTGATTTATCATATTGTATCCTTACCAACTTCCCCCTTGTTTTTGTCACTAATTGTAGGTGGGGTTAAGTTATACTTATCCAAAAATGGCTTATGAAGCTGTAGGGTGGATGAAAATTTAGTGTCCCATCTTTCCTTGGCAATCTTCATAACTTCCAATTTTATCTCTGGTTCGGCAGCTCGACTCACTAAACTTTCTGCAGTTGAGAGATTTGTATTTCTCTGTGATAATTCTTTTGCAACTGAAAGTTCCTTCTGTATTACCTCCAAGTGAGGCAACAAGCTTGTTTGAATGGTGATCAATTTGGCCCTAATCTGACCATCTTCAGCCATAAGCTCGGCTATTCTTCATTGTGCATTGATCAAATTAGTAAAATGTAAAGAGCTGGAGGTAGCATCCTTACTCAAAGTATTGCCAGTAGATTTCAAATCTAACTATATCTTCTCAAAAAGCTGTAGATTATCCTTTGTGAAAAATTCAACATCACATCATTTCATGTACAAAGAATAAACATTTGTTGTAACTTTCTCCAAAATGTCTACAAGAGTAGAAAGTTCAACCTATTTTGTTGCAATCTCTTCTGAGATTTTCTCCAGAACTTTGCTCTCAAATCTCATCTTAGACCATTGTAGAAGTTTTTCATTTCTATTTATATCATCATCAGTACCTTCTATACAATGTGAACTAACTGATCAATAATTGGAGCTTGAGGCATTTCATCTTCTAAGTCAAAAGCCTTTGCAAATATATCCTTGATATCATGCAACACTTGCTTTTTCTTCTATTGTATTTTCAATTCTTCCTATCTCTTCTTCCTCTTAAGCAATTCTTAAAGAGTCCCTATTTGTTCAAAAGACAATTCATTGGGATCCCATTGTGGAATCACAATTACCTCATCTAATGTGACATCAAGAATTTGAGACGACTTCTTCATAATTTTTCTTCTCTTCAAGTCTGGTGAGATGATGCTCGGCTGCATTTTATCAATAAATTTTCCTGTGATAGTGTCAATATCCATTGCCTCTTTCAATTCTGTCAAGATTGTCTGTGGATCAGGCATATTTCTAGTTTTAGGACTTGTGGGAGTGGATGATGCAAAGTGTGGTAGATCAACCAACACTTGCAGTGCCTCTTGTTCCTTAGGCTTGTCAATACTATCCTTCATCACTACACCACTATCTAAAAATATTTTGACAACCTCTAAAATAGGTGGATTTTGTGAAGTTACCTCTTGTGCATCTGTTTTCTTTTTCTCTTCACCTATCTAATCATTGATTACTTCAATTATCTCATCAATTTTCTCTTCAGATGCAGTGGTCTTTCCTCCTTCAGTCTTAGTTTCCCTAATAGGTGACTCAGTGTTTGTTCCACTCGACATATCCTGTTCCTTGACATTCAAATTGCTAGCATCATCAATTATGTAGTCAATTGGACTGTCTGCAGTCAAATCAACAAAATTTGTTGAGTCTAATGCATCTTTAGTCTTGTCCTATTTAGTAGCAATTTGATCTTGTGTCATCTATGGCTTAGGGGTAATCTCAACTTCTTTTGCCTTTTGATTAGATGGACCTTCATCAGATTTCTTGTCTTTTGGAACTATTAGTCCAAAGATTTCTTTCCAAATCCTAGTAGTCTGCTGAACTAAACCTTCAATATCATCATTCAAAATAGTATAACCTCTAAGCTTAGGAACAAACCTATTCTTATATTCTTCAATGAATCTTGCTCATTTTTTTGATGTCAACTCAGGTATCACTTTGGCTAAAGTACCTTCCCTAATCTGTCTCTCTGTAGTAAGTGCAAATTCCCATTTGCTTGATAGAAACTCATATAGTTCATTTGGTACATGGTTTCCTATCTCTATAGGAGTTAACTTAAAAGTATATCTAAGAGTGCTTCCTAAACTTTATGCTTGTCTCCAATACTCAGTTTCTCATACTTAATGAATTTGAAAGTAGCTAACCCTGCTAAATTTCTCAAATTGTCACATACCTCATCAATAGTAGCTGGTTTCTTGAATTGTGCTGTAGGTATGTTGCTGGGTTCATCAATCTTAGTCTTTTCATCATCACTATCTATCTCCAAGTGTAGTTTCCTCCTTGGTCTCTTAACGGGTTTACTCATCTCAGCCTTGGGAGCAATTTTAGCTTTCTTTCCATACACTTTTGTTTGTACTACTGGAGAAGTAACAGTAGATGCTCTAGTCCTCAGACGATTAGCTGCAAGAGGTGTAACCTTAGGTTTAGCTTTACTCGGCTTGGTTACTATGACAATTGCTAGTTTCTTACCCTTAGCTTTCTCAGTGATCTCCTCAGATGCACTGAATTTCTCTTTTGTAGATATATCTTCTCCTTGTCCAATGGATAGACCTAAAGGTGCATCCTCAGGTTCTTCATCACTATTCAAACCAACCATTTTCTTTAGATTTTTCACAATCTTCTTCCTTTTCCTCTCCATGGTTCCCTCCTTTAAAATTATTGAAATTTTTAGTTTAGCTTCACCAAAATTACCAAATCGTTTTGTTGTAGTATCAATTGCCTTGGCTAGGAGTGCAATGATGGCTACTGATGCTTCATCAATGTTAATTTCATAGGGAAATGGTTCTAAACATGCTACCCTAGGTGTCACAGCCTAGATATATGTGTTATCTGTATCAACTAGAAAACAAATTCCTTCATAGTGCTTCTCCACTAGTGATCTAGGAATCCTATTCCTTAATCTCATTCTCTTTTTAAATTCCACAAAATAGCTCCCCATAATGCTATTGAAATTACTTCCTAATTTCTTAATACATTCACTTATCTAAACTGTAATGGGTCTATCCTTTTTCCAAACTATATCTCCCAATGCATGAAATGTATGCTGAATGTAGAAAAATATGCAGACTAGTAAGGAGACAAACTTACATGATGAGCTCTTAGCTTTTCTGATTAATGCTAGGTTCTCAGCTAGTTGTGTTACTTGTAGCTCAGCAAGATCATATGTATGATTCTTCTTAACAATCTTCCATGCTTGGTCAACGGTTGTACAAGGAACACTATCCATTCGAATCGACTGATAGAACTTATGTGCAATTACTCTTACTCCAAAATCAATTTCTAGGTCTTTAATTGTAGAGATAGTCATACCTCTATTGTTCCATACAACTCCAGTGTTCAGTGTAATTTCCTCTTTACTATTATCTCACATTGTTTGTTTCCCGTTAACAACAGGATATCCAGTCACTCGATGAATCATGTTTTTAGTTATCTTGACTGGTCCATTGTCTAACCACATACACATATCATGAACTTGGCTAAGAATGACCTTAATCCATTCATCTTTGAAACCTTGTGGGAAATCTAGGGCACGAGTTAACCCTTTGTCAGATAAATGTTTGAATTCTCCCTTCAGAACTCCATCAACACACAATTTGCTGTAGGATTTTCTCAATTCAATATCACCTACTTCACCAATTTTAACCATGTAACAAGATATTACATCGTGGATCATGAGTACCTTTGGTGGAATGGATGAGAGAGCTCTGGTCAGATCACTCTGCATTGCACTTTCAAGAATGGCTCAAAATTTGAGAGGTGCACATTGATCACTATGTACAAACTGAACATGCTCTAGTTCTTCCTCCATACTTTTGACTAGTGCGGAAGAGCTTGCAGCCATAATCTTGAAATTAGGGTTCAAAAAATGAAGAACATAGTACCTTGGCAAGTATCACTTCGCACTGTTCACCTTAGGATTGTCGACGACATGCTGACAAAATCTTTGATGCTAATTCCGTTAAGATCAATTCTGCAACTACTTCAATCACTCCATAAATAGTGAAAATTGCAAGGTAAAAATGAAGAATAAACTGTTCATCCTTTATAGATTTTGAAAGGTCAAGGTAGGTAAGCAATAAATTTTCTACCCATTGAGTTAGTGCAAGCCAGCTGTCCTCGGCTTTCTAACACAACTTGCATCCCACTCAGCTCACTAAACTCAGCCATCATAGAATTTACTTGGCCAACAAACTCATCACACACTAAAGAACTCGGCCTTAGTGTCCATGACTGATGCTCGACACCTATAGTGCAATTTTCTCTTCTTTGCATTTTTGTCTTCAACATATGTCCTGGTGCATCTTAACATATGCAAATATGGACTTTGGCATATTTCATGTTAGGAACTGATGTAAGATAATAATTTTAGATGTAGTTCCTTACATACCTCTTTTTCTTAGTTGGAGATGATGTGATCACCTGATCCATTAGATTGGGTGACCTCGGCTATACTAGCTTCACTACTACATGGTTCAGATTTCTTAACCCATGTTTGGCTCATCTGTGCTCTAATCTCCTCAATAGTAGGAGTAGGTACCCTAGTCTTACAATCTTTCCTTGTATGACCAATTTTCAGACAACTGTGACAAACTAGGCTTCCATTCATCCAACTTTTAGACTGTCCTCTAAAATGTGTCCTTATGCACTTTTCTGGAACATGTCCATACTCACCACAATAATGAAAACTATGCCATGTGTTGTAATCCCACTTGTAAGTATTGCCTTTTCTTGGTGATTTCTCTTGTGCCTTTGATGTCCATTGCTTTTTACCTTTAGATCTGCAATCTTGTGCTCTATGACCATATTACTGACAGTTATAACAATTACCATTGAGTCTAGGTGTGGAAGGTGCATTGCTTGCCTTTGTCTTACATTCACGTGCTTGATGTCCAAACTTATTATAATTAAAGTAGTAACCATTAAAGTTAGTTTTAGGATTGGACTTACCATTCTTGCTTCGGAAAATGTTTGCTATATGACCTGGTTTCCCACAGTGGTGGAAAATAGGTTTGTTTTTTCTTGGCTTTGCATACCTTCTTTCACTTGTCTTAGATGATTCTCCTTCTTCAGTTGTTGTATGTTGTTTAGTGTGACCTAATCCAGAAGAATCTTTAGGTCTTCTTGATGCTTCCACTAGTTGTTCAAAGTAGCTCAAAGCTGCATTGGGATCATTCACTCTATTGTTAAATTCTTTCTCAGATCTCAATTCATCTTTCAACTGACTGTTCTCAGATCTAAGATTTACAATCTCCAATTCTTTCCTACTGATCTCCTGATTCACAAGTAGTAGTTGATTTTCCATGTCAACTTGATTGAGTGTCATTATTTTTACATCATGTGTTCTTTCGTCAAGTCTGATAGTCATCACTCTTTTGTCTTCTTCTACCATAGCCTTGTCATCTTCGGCTTTCTTTTTCTGTTCAACAACTTCACACATTCTTATCGATTGGGCTTCTTGTTCCTTTTTCAAGTTTTTGACTTCTTCACATAGTGCACTATTCTTTTCTAGTAGATCTGCTATTGCTGCATCACTCTTAGTAGAATCTCCATTCTAAAATAGATTTGTGGTGTCCTCTTCTTGATAATGAGTGTCATTCATTTGTTTGGCCAAATCTTTCCTTGCTGTCAAGGACTTCTTTAATTCTTGTCTTGCTGTCTCAAGCTGTTGTAGTGCTAGCTGAATATCAATCTTTTGATTCTCAATGACTTTACCCATCTTGTAGATCTCCATCTCAAGATCTATATTCTCAAGCTAATTATGACTTTCTAGAGAACTAAGCTCTGATACCAATTGTTGGAAATACAATAATGGGAAAGCAATATACTGAGAGGGGGGGTGAATCAGATATTAAAATTTAAACACTTAAAACAAACTGATCCACATTCATACATATATGAATCTAGTGTAATATCAAATAGCATCCACACAATGAAATAAATAACTCATAACACAAGAACTTGGTGACCCAGAAACCCAAATAGGTAAAACTGGGGTGGGGATGACAACCACAAAATTATTCACTACTGCAGCAATAAAGTGTGCCTGTTAAGGCTACAAAAGTTGATTAAAAAATGCAATCTACCTGGTTAAAGGTCTGCTCGGTTAAGAGCTAAAGATCATTACAATCTACCTTGTGAAAGGATTTCAACTTACAATAAAGTAAGCACTCTGTTAGGAGATTTAGAAAGTTCTGCTAGAACCACTCTGTTAAGAGATTTTAACCTGATACAATGATTAGAATGTTTCAAGTAATGATCCTTCATTATGTAGTTAGATGCTGATGACAGATCTCCTCTTTCCAGTACCTTCTATGATCTCACAATCTGATATGTCTTTACTCTATTGTTCACTATTCTGTCATTCTGCTTGATCTTTGCTTCTTAACAAAATAACCCTCTGTGTATTTAACTTTAAAATGCAGTCACCACTTCTCTCCACACTCTTACAAAATACGGTTTTGAAGCAATCTTATATATCTATTCAATTCTGATAGTGAGATCTAGATCAACAATCAAGATCTAATACCCTACCTCCAAGGAATTACAATTAATGATTACAATAGGTCATGCATAGGATAAAACAATTAAATGCATAACTAACTCCATAGGAAAATATTAAATCCATACATAAGTCAGCCCAAAAATCTTATACAAGTCAGCCTGAACACTTATCCTCGAAGATTGAATCATTCTAGACATGTATACAAAAACTATTCTGCTCGGCACCTAACATCCTACTTGGCTCGGCATGATACAACTCGGCAACCAGAATACTGCTCGGAAATGTTTCTTGGCCTTGCATAGTTTTAGCTCGGCCACAGTGATAGCCAACTAAAATAGCCTAAGTGAATGACTAAGTGTTGGTCACTAATCATCAACAGAACTTAGAGATTAACAGTTTTACATCCAGGAGCAAAATTGAAACTTTAACTTAATATTTACAACGAGCTCAGATCTTCATGAAATTTAAAATGGAAGCATTTGACATCAAAATATTAGGTGGCTTGTCCTCTGATTGAGAAAGATTTAAACTTTACATTAATATTTCAAACGAGCTCCGATCTTTGTGAAATTTAAATTGGAAGCATTTGACATCAAAATATTAGGTGGATTTTCCATTGATTGTGTAAAATTGAAACTTGAAATTAATATTTCAAACGAGCTCTGATCTCCGTAAAATTTAAAATAGAAGCATTTGACATCAAAATATTAGGTGGGTTTTCCTCTGATTGAGAAAAATTGAAACTTTAAATTAATATTTCAAACGAGATTCGATCTTTGTGAAATTTAAAATGGAAGCATTTGACATTAAAATATTAGGTGGGTTTTCCTTTGATTGTGTAAAATTGAAACTTTAAATTAATATTTGAAACTTTAAATTAATATTTTGATGTCAAATGTATCCAATTTAAAATAGAATCATTTTACATAAAGATATTAGAAGGGTTTTCCTCTGACTGAGAAAAATTGAAAGTTTAAATTAATATTTCAAACCAGCTCTGATGTTCATGAAATTTAAAATGGAAGCATTTGACATCAAAATAATAGGTGGGTTTGCCTTTGATTGTGCAAAATTGAAACTTTTTTGTGACACATTTTACGTCCAGGAGCAAAATTGAAACTTTAAATTAATATTTCAAGTGAGCTCAGATCTTCTTGAAATTTAAAATTGAAGCATTCGACATCAAAATATTAGGTGGGTTTTCCTGTGATTGAGCAAAATTGAAACTTTAAATTATTTTTTCAAATGAGCTCCAATGTTCGTGAAATTTAAATTGGAAGCATATGACATCAAAATATTAGGTGGGTTTTTCACTGTTTGTGTAAAATTGAAACTTGAAATTAATATTTCAAACAAGCTTCGATCTCCGTGAAATTTAAAATTGAAGCATTTGACATCAAAATATTAGGTGGGTTTTCCTCTGATTGAGAAAATTTGAAACTTGAAATTAATATTTCAAACGAGATCTGATCTTTGTGAAATTTAAAATGGAAGCATTTGACACTAAAATATTAGGTGGGTTTTTAATTGATTGTGTAAAATTGAAAATTTCAATTAATATTTGAAACTTCAAATTAATATTTTGTTGTCAAATGCTTCGAATTTAAAATAGAAGCATTTGACATCAAAATATAAGGTGGGTTTTCCTCTGATTGAGCAAAATTGAAATTTAAATTAATATTTCAAACGAGCTCTAATGTTCATGACATTTAAAATGGAAGCATTTGACATCAAAATATTAGGTGGGTTTACCTCTGATTGTGCAAAATTGAAACTTTTTTGTGACACGTTTCACCCCCGGGAGCAAAATTGAAACTTTAATTAATATTTCAAACAAGCTCAGATCTTCGTAAAATTTAAAATGGAAGCATTTGACATCAAAATATTATGTGGCTTTTTTTCTGATTAAGAAAAATTTAAACTTTAAATTAATATTTCAAACGAGCTCTGATCTTCATGAAATTTAAATTGGAAGCATTTGACATCAAAATATTAGGTGGGTTTTCCACTGATTGTGTAAAATTGAAACTTGAAATTAATATTTAAACCAAGCTCAGATCTCCGTGAAATTTAAAATAGAAGCATTTGACATCAAAATATTAGGTGGGTTTTGCTCTTATCGAGCAAAATTGAAACTTTAAATTAATATTTCAAACAAGATCTGATCTTCGTGAAATTTAAAATGGAAGCATTTTACATTAAAATATTGGGTGGGTTTTCCTCTGATTTTGTAAAATTGAAACTTTAAATTAATATTTGAAACTTTAAGTTAATATTTTGATATCAAATGCTTTCAATTTAAAATAGAAGCATTTGACATCAAAATATTAGCTGGATTTTGCTCTGATTGAGCAAAATTTAAAATTTAAATTAATATTTCAAACGAGCTCTGATGTTCGTAAAATTTAAAATGGAAGCATTTGACATAAAAATATTAGGTGGGTTTACCTAAGATTGTGCAAAATTGAAACTTTTTTGTGACACATTTTACGTCTGGGAGCAAAATTGAAACTTTAAATTAATATTTCAAACGAGCTCATATCTTCATGAAATTTAAAATGGAAGCATTTAACATCAAAATATTAGGTGGGGTTTCCTTTGATTGAGCGCAATTGATACTTTAAATTAATATTTCAAATGAGCTCCGATCTTCGTAAAATTTAAATTGGAAGCATTTGACATCAAAATATTAGGTGGGTTTTCCACTGATTGTGTAAAATTGAAACTTGAAATTAATATTTCAAACGAGCTCGGATCTCCATGATATTTAAAATAGAAGCATTTGGCATCAAAATATTAGGTGGGTTTTCCTTTTATTGAGCAAAATTAAAACTTTAAATTAATATTTCAAACGAGCTCCGATCTTCATGAAATTTAAATTGCAAGCATTTGACATAGAAATATTAGGTGGGTTTTCCACTGATTGTGTAAAATTGAAACATGAAATTTTTATTTCAAACGAGCTCGGATCACCGTGAAATTCAAAATAGAAGCATTTGACATCAAAATATTAGGTGGGTTTTCCTCTAATTGAGCAAAATTAAAACTTTAAATTAATATTTCTAACAAGAACTGATCTTCGTGAAATTTAAAATAGAAGCATTTGACATTAAAATATTAGGTGGGTTTTCCTCTGATTGTGTAAAATTGAAACTTTAAATTAATATTTGACACTTTAAATTAATATTTTAATGTCAAATGCTTCCAATTTAAAATAGAAGCATTTGACATCAAAATATTAGGTGGGTTTTCCTCTGATTGAGCAAAATTAAAAATTTAAATTAATATTTCAAACGAGCTCCGATGTTCATGAAATTTAAAATAGAAGCATTTGACATCAAAATATTAGGTGGCTTTAGTATTGATTGTAAAAAATTGAAACTTTTTTGTGACACATTTTATGTCTGGGAGCAAAATTGAAACTTTAAACTGATATTTCAAATGAGCTCAGATCTTCGTGAAATTTAAATGGGAAGAATTCGACATCAAAATATTAGGTGGGTTTTCCTCTGATTGAGAAAAATTGAAACTTTAAATTAATATTTCAAACGAGCTCTGATCTTCGTGAAATTTAAATTGGAAGCATTTGACATCGAAATATTAGGTGGGTTTTACACTGATTGTGTAAAATTTAAACTTGAAATTAATATTTCAAACGAGCTTAGATCTCCATGAAATTTAAAATAGAAGCATTTGACATCAAAATATTAGGTGGGTTTTCCTCTGATTAAGCAAAATTGAAACTTTAAATTAATATTTCAAATGACATCCGATCTTCGTGAAATTTAAAAATGGAAGCATTTGACATTAAAATATTAGGTGGGTTTTCCTCTGATTGTGAAAAACTGAAACTTTAAATTAATGTTTTGATGTCAAATACTTCCAATTTAAAATAGAAGCATTTGACATCAAAATATTAGGTGGATTTTCCTCTGATTGAGCAAAATTGAAAGTTTAAATTAATATTTCAAACGAGATCCGATCTTCGTGAAACTTAAAATGGAAGCATTTGACATTAAAGTATTAGCTGGGTATTCCTCTGATTGTGTAAAACTGAAACTTTAAATTAATATTTGAAACTTGAAATTAATATTTTGATGTCAAATGCTTCCAATTTAAAATAGAAGTATTTGACATCAAAATATTAGGTGGGTTTTCCTCTGATTGAGAAAAATTGAAAGTTTAAATTTATATTTCAAACGAGCTCCGATGTTCGTGAAATTTAAAATGGAAGCATTTGACATCAAAATAATAGGTGGGTTTACCTCTGATTATGCAAAATTCAAACTTTTTAATGACAAGTTTTATGTCCAGGAGCAAAACTGAAATTTTAAATTAATATTTCAAATGAGCTCAGATCTTCGTGAAATTTAAAATGGAAGAAATTAACAACAAAATATTAGGTTGGTTTAACTCTGACTGAGCAAAATTGAAACTTTAAATTAATATTTCAAACAAGCTCTGATCTTCGTGAAATTTAAATTGGAAGCATTTGACATCAAAATATTAGGTGGGTTTTTCATTGATTGTGTAAAATTGAAACTTGAAATTAATATTTCAAACAAGCTCAGATCTCCATGAAATTTAAAATAGGAGCATTTGACATCAAAATATTAGGTGGGTTTTCCTCTGATTGAGCAAAATTGAAACTTTAAATTAATATTTCAAACGAGATCCGATCTTCGTGAAATTTAAAATGGAAGCATTTGACATTAAAATATTAGGTGGGTTTTCCTCTGATTATGTAAAACTGAAACTTTAAATTAATATTTGTAATTTTAAATTAATATTTTGATGTCAAATGCTTCCAATTTAAAATAGAAGCATTTGATATCAAAATATTAGGTGGGTTTTCCTCTGGTTGAGCAAAATTGGAAGTTTAAATTAATATTTCAAACGAGCTCAGATCTTTTTGAAACTTAAAATGGAAGTATTTGACATCAAAATATTAGGTGGGTTTTCCTTTGACTGAGCAAAATTGAAACTTTAAATTAATATTTTAAACGAGCTCCGATCTTCGTGAAATTTAAATTTGAAGCATTTGACATCAAAATATTAGGTGGGCTTTTCACTGATTGTCTAAAGTTGAAACTTGAAATTAATATTTTAAACGAGCTTGGATCTCTGTGAAATTTAAAATAGAAGCATTTAAAATCAAAATATTAGGTGGGTTTTCCTCTGATTGAGAAAAATAGAAAGTTTAAATTAAGATTTCAAATGAGCTTTTATGTTCATGAAATTTTAAATGGAAGCATTTGACATCAAAATATTAGGTGGGTTTACCTCTGCTTGTGCAAAATAGAAAGTTTTTTGTGACACGTTTTACGTCCGGGAGAGAAATTTAAACTTTACATTAATATTTAAAACGAGCTCAGATCTTCGTAAAATTTAAAATGGAAGAATTTGACATCAAAATCTTAGGTGGGTTTTCATCTAATTGAGGAAACTTGAAACTTTAAATTAATATTACAAACGAGCTTCGATCTTCATGAAATTTTAAATGCAAGCATTTGACATCAAAATATTAGGTGGGTTTACCTCTGATTGTGCAAAATTGAAACTTTTTTGTCACACATTTTACGCCCGGGAGCAAATTTAAAACTTTAAATTAATATTTCAAACGAGTTCAGATCTTCGTGAAATTTAAAATGGAAGCATTTGACATCAAAATATTAGGTGGGATTTCCTTTGGTTGAGAAAAATTGAAACTTTAAATTAATATTTCAAATGAGCTCCGATCTTCGTGAGATTTAAATTGGAAGCATTTCACATCAAAATATTAGGTGGGTTTTCCACTATTGTGTAAAATTGAAACTTGAAATTAATATTTCATACAAGCTCAGATCTCCGTGAAATTTAAAATTGAAGCATTTGACATCAAATTATTAGGGCAGTTTTGCTCTGATTGAGCAAAACTGAAACTTTAAATTAATATTTTAAATGAGATCCGATCGTCATGAAATTTAAAATGGAGGCATTTAGCATTAAAATATTGCGTGGGTTTTCCTCTGATTGTGTAAAACTGAAACTCAAAATTAATATTTGAAACTTGAAATTAATATATTGATGTCAAATGCTTCCAATTTAAAATAGAAGCATTTGACATCAAAATATTAGGTGGGTTTTCCTCTGATTGAGCAAAATTGAAAGTTTAAATTAATATTTCAAACAAACTCCGATGTTCATGAAATTTTAAATGGAAGCATTTGACATCAAAATATTAGGTGGGTTTACCTCTGATTGTGCAAAATTGAAACTTTTTTGTGACATGTTTTACCTCCGGGAGCAAAATTGAAACTTTAAATTAATATTTCAAATGAGCTCAGATCTTCGTAAAATTTAAAATGGAAGCATTTGACATCAAAATATTAGGTGGGTTTTCCTCTGATTGAGAAAAATTAAAACTTCAAATTAATATTTCAAACGACCTCCGATCTTCATGAAATTTAAATTGGAACCATTTGACATCAAAATATTAGGTGGGTTTTCCACTAATTGTGTAAAATTGAAACTTGAAATTAATATTTCAAACGAGCTCTGATCTCTGTGAAATTTAAAATAGACGCATTTGACATCAAAATATTAGGTGGATTTTCCTCTGATTGAGCAAAATTGAAACTTTAAATTAATATTTCAAACGAGATCCGATCTTCGTGAAATTTAAAATCGAAGCATTTGACATTAAAATATTAGGTGAGTTTTCCTCTGATTATGTAAAACTAAAAATTTAAATTAATATTTTGATGTCAAATGCTTCCAATTTAAAATAGAAGTATTTGACATCAAAATATTAGGTGGGTTTTCCTCTGATTGAGCAAAATTGAAAGTTTAAACTAATATTTCAAACGACCTTTGATGTTTGTAAAATTTAAAATGTAAGCATTTGACATCCAAATATTAGGTGGTTTACCTCTGATTGTGCAAAATTGAAACTTTTTTGTGACACTTTTTATGTCCGAGAGCAAAATTGAAACTCTAAATTAATATTTCAAAGGAGCTCAGATCTTCGTGAAGTTTAAAATGGAAGCATTTGACATCAAAATATTAGGTGGGTTTTCCTCTGATTGAGAAAAATTGAAACTTTAAATTAATATTTCAAACGAGCTTCGATCTTTGTGAAATTTAAATTGGAAGCATTTGACATCAAAATATTAGTGGGTTTTCCTTTGATGGTGTAAAATTGAAACTTGAAATTAATATATGAAACGAGCTTGGATCTCCGTGAAATTCAAAATAGAAGCATTTGAAATCAAAATATTAGATGGGTTTTCCTCTGATTATGTAAAACTGAAACTTTAATTCAATATTTGAAACTTTAAAATAATATTTTGACGTCAAATTCTTCCAATTTAAAATAGAAGCATTTGACATCAAAATATTATGAGGGTTTTTCTCTGATCGAGCAAAATTGAAAGTTTAAATTAATATTTCAAAGGAGCTCCGATGTTCGTGAAATTTAAAATGGAAGCATTTGACATCAAAATAATAGGTGGGTTTACCTTTGATTGTAAAAAATTGAAACTTTTTTGTGACAAATTTTACGTCCGGGAGCAAAATTGAAATTTTAAATTAATATTTCAAATGAGCTCAGATCTTCGTGAAATTTAAAATGGAAGAAATTAGCAACAAAATATTAGGTGGGTTTAACTCTTATTGAGCAGAATTGAAACTTTAAACTAATATTCGAAACAAGCTATGATCTTCGTGAAATTTAAATTGGAAGAATTTGACATCAAAATATTAGGTGGGTTTTCCACTGATTGTGTAAAATTGAAACTTGAAAATAACATTTTAAATGTGCTTAGATCTCCATGAAATTTAAAATAGAAGCATTTGACATCAAAATACTAGGTGGGTTTTCCTCTGATTGAGCAAAATTGAAACTTTAAATTAATATTTCAAACGAGATCCAATCTTCATGAAATTTAAAATGGAAGCATTTGACATTAAAATATTAGGTGGGTTTTCCTCTGAT
>MU225282.1:578291-591911 GCA_018584345.1 Thuja plicata | reverse complement strand
CTCTGATTGAGCAAAATTGAAAGTTTAAATTAATATTTCAAACGAGCTCCGATGTTCATGAAATTTAAAATGGAAGCATTTGACATCAAAATATTAGGTGGGTTTACCTTTGATTGTGCAAAATTGATACTTCTTTGTAACATGTTTTACGCCTGAGAGTAAAATTTAAACTTTAAATCAATATTTCAAACAAGCTCGGATATTTGTAAAATTTAAAATGGAGGCATTTGACATCAAAATATTAGGTGGGTTTTCCTCTGATTGAGAAAAATTGAAACTTTAAATTAATATATTAAACGAGCTCCGATCTTTGTGAAAGTTAAATTGGAAGCATTTGACATCAAAATATTAGGTGGGTTTTCCACTGATTTTGTAAAATTGAAACTTGAAATTAATATTTCAAATGAGGGCAGAGCTCCGTGAAATTTAAAATAGAAGCGTTTGACATCAAAGTATTAGGTGGGTTTACCTCTGATTGTGCAAAATTGAAATTTTTATATGACACGTTTTACGTCCGGGAGCAAAATAGAAACTTTAAATTAATATTTCAACCAAGATCAGATCTTGAAGAAATTTAAAATGGAAGCATTTGATATTAAAATATTAGGTGGGTTTTCCTCTGATTGAGCAAAATTGAAACTTTAAATTAATATTTCAAACGAGCTCCGATCTTCATGAAATTTAACTTGGAAGCATTTGACATCAAAATATTAGGTGGGTTTTCCACTGATTGTGTAAAATTGAAACTTGAAATTAATATTTCAAACGAGCTCAGATCTCCATGAAATTTGTAAGAGAAGCATTTGACATCAAAATATTACGTGTGTTTTCCTCTGATTGAGCAAAATTGAAACTTTAAATTAATATTTCAAACGAGATCCGATCTTTGTGAAATTTAAAATGGAAGCATTTGACATTAAAATATTAGGTGGGTTTTCATCTGATTGTGTAAAACTAAAACTTTAAATTAATATTTTGATGTCAAATGGTTATAATTTAAAATAGAAGCATTTGACATCAAAATATTAGGTGGGTTTTCCTCTGATTGAGCAAAATTGAAAGTTTAAATTAATATTTCAAATGAGCTCCGACGTTCATGAAATTTAAAATGGAAGCATTTGACATCAAAATATTAAGTGGGTTTACCTCTGATTGTGCAAAATTGAAATTTTTTTAAGATACGTTTTACGTTCGGGAGGAAAATTGAAAGTTTAAATTAATATTTCAAACGAGCTCAGATCTTCGTGAAATTTAAAATGGAAGCATTTGACATCAAAATATTAGGTGGACTTTCCTCTGATTGAGCAAAATTGAAACTTTAAATTGATATTTGAAATTAGCTCCGATCTTTGTGAAATTTAAATTGGACGCATTTGCCATAAAAATATTAGGTGGGTTTTCCACTAATTGTGTAAAATTAAAACTTGAAATTAATATTTCAAACAAGCTCAGATCTCTATGAAATTTAAAATAGAAGCATTTGACATCAAAATATTAGGGGGGTTTCCCTCTGATTGAGCAAAATTGAATCTTTAAATTAATATCTCAAACAAGATCTGATCTTCGTGAAATTTAAAATGGAAGCATTTGACATTAAAATGATAGGTGGGTTTTCCTCTACTTGTGTAAAACTAAAACTTTAAATTAATATTTGAAACTTTAAATTAATATTTTGATGTCAAATGCTTCCAATTTAAAATAGAAGCATTTGACATCAAAATATTAGGTGGGTTTTCCTCTTATTGAACAAAATTGAAAGTTTAAATTAATATTTCAAACAAGCTCCGATGTTCATGAATTTTAAAATGGAAGCATTTGACATCAAAATATTAGGTGGGTTTACCTCTGATTGTGCAAAATTGAAACTTTTTCGAGATAAGTTTTACGTCCGGGAGGAAAATTGAAACTTTAAATTAATATTTCAAACGAGCTCAGATCTTCGTAAAATTTAAAATAGATGCATTTGACAACAAAATATTGGGTGGGTTTTCCTCTGATTGAGAAAAATTGAAACATTAAATTAATATTTCAAACGAGCTCTGATTTTTGTGAAATTTAAATTGGAAGCATTTGACATCAAAATATGAGGTGGGTTTTCCACTGATTGTGTAAAATTGAAACTTGAAATTAATATTTCAAACGAGCTCGGATCTCTGTGAATTTTAAAATAGAAGCATTTGACATAAATATATTAGGTGGGTTTTCCTCGGATTGAGAAAAATTGGAACTTTAAATTAATATTTCAAATGAGATCCGATCTTTGTGAAATTTAAAGTGGAAGCATTTGACATTAAAATATTAAGTGGGTTTTCCTCTGATTGTGTAAAACTGAAACTTTAAAATAATATTTGAAACTTTAAATTAATATTTTGATGTCAAATGCTTCCAATTAAAAATAGAAGCATTTGACATCAAAATATTAGGTGGTTTTTCCTCTGATTGAGCAAAATTGAAATTTTAAATTAATATTTCAAATGAGCTTTGATGTTCATGAAATTTAAAATGGAAGCATTTGACATCAAAATATTAGGTGGGTTTACCCCTGATTGTGCAAAATTGAAACTTTTTTGTGACACATTTTACGTCCGGGAGAGAAATTGAAACTTTAAATTAATATTTCAAACGAGCTCAGATCTTCGTGAAATTTAAAATGGAAGCATTTGACATCAAAACATTAGGTGAGTTTTCCACTAATTGACCAAAATTGAAATTTTAAATAAATATTTCAAAAGAGTTCCGATCTTCTTGAAATTTAAATTGGAAGCATTTGACATCAAAATATTAGGTGGGTTTTCCACTGATTGTGTAAAATTGAAACTTGAAATTAATATTTCAAATGAGCTCAGAACTCTGTGAAATTGAAAATAGAAGCATTTGACATCAAAATATTAGGTGGGTTTTCCTCTGATTGAGGAAAATTGAAACTTTAAATTAATATTTTAAATGAGATTTGATCTTCATGAAATTAAAAATAGAAGCATTTTACATTAAAATATTAGGTGGGTTTTCCTCTGATTGTGTAAAACTGAAACTTTAAATTAAAATTTGAAACTTTAAATTAATATTTTGATGTCAAATGCTTCCAATTTAAAATAGAAGCATTTGACATCAAAATATTAGGTGGGTTTTACTCTTATTGAGCAAAATTGAAAGTTTAAATTAATATTTCGAATGAGCTCCAACGTTCGTGAAATTTAAAATCGAAGCATTTGATATCAAAATATTAGGTGGATTTACCTCTGATTGTGAAAAATTGAAACTTTTACTGACACATTTTATGTCCGGGAGCAAAAATGAAACTTTAAATTAATATTCCAAACGAGCTCAAATCTTCGTGAAATTTAAAATAGAAGCATTTGACATCAAAATATTAGGTGGGTTTTCCTCTGATTGAGCAAAATTGAAGCTTTAAATTAATATTTCAAATGAGCTTTGATCTTCGCAAAATTTAAATTGGAAGCATTTGACATCAAAATATTAGGTGGGTTTTCCATTGATTGTGTAAAATTGAAACATGAAATTTTTATTTCAAACGAGCTCGTATCTCTGTGAAATTTAAAATAGAAGCATTTGACATCGAAATATTAGGTGGGTTTTCCTTTGATTGAGAAAAATTGAAAGTTTAAATTAATATTTCAAATGAGCTCTAGTGTTCATGAAATTTAAAATGAAAGCATTTGACATCAAAATATAAGGTGGGTTTACCTCTAATTGTGCAAAATTGAAACTTTTTTTTGACATATTGTACGTCGGGGAGTAAAATTGAAACTTTAAATTAATATTTCAAATGAGCTCAAATCTTCATGAAATTTCAAATGCAAGCATTTGACATCAAAATATTAGGTTAGTTTTCCTCGGATTGAGAAAAATTGAAAATTTAAATTAATATTTCAAACGAGCTCCGATCTTCATGAAATTTAAATTGGAAGCATTTGACATAAAAATATTAGGTGGCTATCCACTGATTGTGTAAAATTGAAACTTGAAATTAATATTTCAAACGAGCTCAGATCTCGGTGAAATTTAAAATAGAAGCATTTGACATCAAAATATTAGGTGGGTTTTCCTCTGATTGAGCAAAATTGATACTTTAAATTAATATTTCAAATGAGATCCGATCTTCGTGAAATTTAAATTGGAAGCATTTGACATTGAGATATTAGGTGGCTTTTCCTCTGATTGTGTAAAACTAAAACTTTAAATTAATATTTGAAACTTGACATTAATATTTTGATGTCAAATGCTTCCAATTTAAAATAGAAGCATTTGACATCAAAATATTAGGTGGGTTTTCCTTTGATTGAGCAAAATTGAAAGTTTAAATTAATATTTCAAATGAGCTCTAATGTTTGTGAAAGTTAAAAAGGGAGCATTTGACATCAAAATATTAGGTGGGTTTACCTCTGATTGTGCAAAATTGAAACTTTTTTGTTACACATTTTACGTCTGGGAGCAAAATTCAAACTTTAATTAAATATTTCAAACAAGCTCAGATCTTCGTGAAATTTAAAATAGAAGCATTTGACATCAAAATATTAGGTGGGTTTTCCTCTGATTGAGCAAAATAGAAACTTTAAATTATTATTTCAAACAAGCTTTGATCTTCATGAAATTTTGATTGGAAGCATTTGACATCAAAATATTAGGTTGGTTTTCCACTGATTGTGTAAAATTGAAACTTGAAATTAATATTTCAAACAAGCTCAAATCTCTGTCAAATTTAAAATAGAAGCATTTGAAATCAAAATATTAGGTGGGTTTACCTCTGATTGGGCAAAATTGAAACTTTAAATTAACATTTCAAACAAGATCCAATCTTCGTGAAATTTAAAATGGAAGCACTTGACATTAAAATATTAGGTGGGTTTTCCTCTGATTGTGTAAAACATAAACTTTGAATTAATATTTTGATTTCAAATGCTTCCAATTTAAAATAGAAGCATTTGACATCAAAATATTAGGTGGGTTTTCCTCTAATTTAGCAAAATTGAAAGTTTAAATTAATATTTCAAACGAGCTCTGATGTTCATGAAATTTTAAATGGAAGCATTTGACATCAAAATATTAGGTGGGTTTACCTCTGATTGTGCAAAATTGAAACTTTTTTGTGACACATTTTATGTCTGGGAGCAAAATTGAAACTTTAAATTAATATTTCAAATGAGCTCAGATCTTCGTGAAATATAAAATGAAAGCATTTGACATCAAAATATTAGGTGGGTTTTCCTCTGATTGAGCAAAATTGAAACTTTAAATTAATATTTCAAATGAGATTCGATCTTCGTGAAATTTAAATTGGAAGTATTTGACATCAAAATATTAGGTGGGTTTTCCACTGATTGTGTAAAATTGAAACTTTAAATTAATATTTTGATGTCAAATGCTTCTAATTTAAAATAGAAGCATTTGATGTCAAAATATTAGGTGGGTTTTCCTCTGATTGAGAAAAATTGAAACTTTAAATTAATATTTCAAACGAGATATGATCTTCTTGAAAATTAGAAATGAAGCATTTGACATTAAAATATTAGGTGGGTTTTCCTTTGATTGTGTAAAATTGAAACTTTAAATTAATATTTGGAACTTTAAATTAATATTTTGACATCACATGCTTCCAATTTAAAATAGAAGCATTTGACATCAAAATATTAGGTGGGTTTTCCTCTAATTTAGCAAAATTGAAAGTTTAAATTAATATTTCAAACGAGCTCTGATGTTCATGAAATTTTAAATCGAAGCATTTGACATCAAAATATTAGGTGGGTTTACCTCTGATTGTGCCAAATTGAAACTTTTTTATGAGACATTTTACGTCTGGGAGCAAAATTGAAACTTTAAATTAATATTTCAAATGAGCTCAGATCTTCGTGAAATTTAAAATGGAAGCATTTGACATCAAAATATTAGGTGGGTTTTCCTCTAATTGAGCAAAATTGAAAGTTTAAATTAATATTTCAAACGAGCTCCGATGTTCATGAAATTTAAAATGGAAGCATTTGACATCAAAATATTACGTGGGTTTACCTCTGATTGTGCAAATTTGAAACTTTTTTGTGACACATTTTACATCTTCGTAAAACTTAAAATGGAAGCATTTGACATTAAAATATTAATTGGGTTTTCCTCTGATTGTGTAAAACTGAAACTTTAAATTAATATTTTAAACTTTAAATTAAAATTTTGATGTCAAATGCTTCCAAATTAAAATAGAAGCATTTGACATCAAAATATTAGGTGGGTTTTCTTCTGATTAAGCAAAATTGAAAGTTTAAATTAATATTTCAAACGAGCTCCAATGTTCATCAAATTAAAAATGGAAGCATTTAACATCAAAATATTAGGTGGGTATACCTCTGATTGTGCAGAATTGAAACTTTTTGTGAAATGTTTTACGTTAGGGAGCAAAATGGAAACTTTAAATTAATATTTGAAATGAGCTCTGATCTTCGTGAAATTTAAAATTGAAGCATTTTAAATTAAAATATTAGGTGGGTTTTCCTCTGATTGTGTAAAACTAAAACTTTAAAATAATATTTGAAACTTTAAATTAATATTTTGATGTCAAATGCTTCCAATTAAAAATAGAAGCATTTGATATCAAAATATTAGGTGGGTTTTCCTCTGTTTGAGCAAAATTGAAAGTTTAAATTAATATTTCAAACGAGCTTCGATGTTCATGAAATTTACAATGGAAGCATTTGACATCAAAATATTAGGTGGGTTTACCTCTGATTGTGAAAAATTGAAGCTTTCTTGTGACACGTTTTACGTCCGGGAGCAAAATTGAAAGTTTAAATTAATATTTCAAAGGAGCTTCGATCTTCGTGAAATTTAAAATGGAAGCATTTGACATCAAAATATTAGGTGGGTTGTCCTTTTATTGAGAAAATTGAAACTTTAAATTAATATTTCAAACGAGCTCTGGTCTTTGTGAAATTTAAATTGGAAGCATTTGACATCAAAATATTAGGTGGGTTTTCCACTAATTGTGTAAAATTTAAACTTGAAATTAATATTTCAAATGAGCTCAGATCTCTATGAAATTTAAAATAGAAGCATTTGACATAAAAATATTAGGTGGGTTTTCCTCTGATTGAGCAAAATTGAAACTTTAAATTAATATTTCAAACGAGATCTGATCTTCATGAAATTTAAAATGGAAGCATTTGACATTAAAATATTCGGTGGGGTTTCCTATGATTGTGTAAAACTGAAACTTTAAATTAATATTTGAAACTTTAAATTAATATTTTGATGTCAAATGCTTCCAATTTAAAATAGAAGCATTTGACATCAAAATATTAGGTGGGTTATCCTCTGATTGAGCAAAATTAAAAGTTGAAATTAATATTGCAAACAAGCTCTGATCTTCATGAAATTTAAAATGGAAGCATTTGACATCAAAATATTAGGTGGGTTTTCCTCCAATTGAGAAAAATTTAAACTTTAAATTAATATTTAAAATGAGCTTCGATCTTCGTGAAATTTAAATTGGAAGCATTTGACATCAAAATATTAGGTGGATTAACCACTGATTTTGTAAAATTGAAAATTCAAATTAATATTTCAAATGAGCTCGGATCTCTATGTACTTTAAAATAAAAGCATTTGACATCAAAATATTAGGTGGGTTTTCATCTGATTAAGAAAAATTGAAACTTTAAATTAATATTTCAAACGAGATCCGATCTTCGTGAAATTTAGAATGGAAGCATTTGACATTAAAATATTAGGTGGGTTTTCCTCTAATTGTGTAAAACTGGAACTTTATATTAATATTTAAAACTTTAAATTAATATTTTGATGTCAAAAGCTTCCAATTTAAAATAGAAGCATTTGACATCAAATTATTAGGTGGGTTTTCCTCTGATTGAGCAAAATTTAAGGTTTAAATTTACATTTCAAACGAGCTTCGATGTTTATGAAATGTAAAATGGAAGCATTTGACATCAAAATATTAGGTGGGTTTACCTCTGATTGTGCAAAATTGAAAATTTTTTGTGACACATTTTACATCCGGGAGAAAAATTGAATCTTTAAATTAATATTTCAAACGAGCTCTAATTTTTGTAAAATTTAAAAAGGAAGTATTTGACATTAAAACATTAGGTGGGTTTTCCTCTGATTGAGAAAAATTGAAACCTTAAATTAATTTTTCAAACAAGCTCCAATCTTCGTGAAATTTAAATTGGAAGCATTTGACATCAAAATATGAGGTGGGTTTCCCATTGATTGTGTAAAATTGAAACTTGAAATTAATATTTCAAACAATCTAGGATCTCCGTGAAATTTAAAATAGAAGCATTTGACATGAAAATATTAAGTGCGTTTTCCTCTGATTGAGAAAAATTGAAACTTTAAATTAATATTTCAAACGAGATCTGATATTCATGAAATTTAAAATGGAAGCATTTGACATTAAAATATTAGGTGCGTTCTCTTTTGATTGTGTAAAACTGAAACTTTAAATTAATATTTTGATTTCAAATGCTTCCAATTTAAAATAGAAGCATTTGACATTAAAATATTAGGTGGGTTTTCCTCTGATTGAGCAAAATTGAAACTTTTAATTAATATTTCAAACGAGCTCAGATCTTTGTAAAATTTAAATTGGAAGCATTTGACATCAAAATATTAGCTGGGTTTTCCACTGATTGTGTAAAATTGAAAATTGAAAATAATATTTCAAACGAGCTCGCATATCTGTGAAATTTAAAATAGAATCATTTGACATCAAAATATTAGGTGGGTTTTCCTCTGATTGAGCAAAATTGAAACTTTAAATTAATATTTCAAACGAGATCCCATCTTCGTGAAATTTAAAATGGAAGCATTTGACATTAAAATATTAGGTGGGTTTTCCTCTGGATGTGTAAAACTGAAACTTTAAATTAATATTTGAAACATTAAATTAATATTTTGATGTCAAATGCTTCCAATTTAAAATAGAAGCATTTGACATCAAAATATTAGGTGGGTTTTCCTCTAATAGAGCGAAATTGAAAGTTAAAATTAATATTTCAAATGAGCTCCAATGTTCATGAAATTTAAAATCGAAGCATTTGACATCAAAATATTAGGTGGGTTTACCTCTGATTGTGCAAAATTGAAACTTTTTTGTGACACATTTTATGTCTGAGAGCAAAATTGAAAATTGAAATTAATATTTCAAACGAGCTCTGATTTTTGTGAAATTTAAAATGGAAGAATTTGACATCAAAATATTAGGTGGGTTTACATCTGACTGTGCAAAATTGAAACTTTTTGTGATACGTTTTATGTTCGGGAGAAAAATTGAAACTTTAAATTAATATTTCAAATGAGCTCCGATCTTCGTAAAATTTAAAAGGGAAGCATTGGACATCAAAATATTAGGTGGGTTTTCCTTTGATTGAGCAAAATTGAAACTTTAATTTAATATTTCAAATGAGCTCCGATCTTCGTGAAATTTAAATTGGAAGCATTTGACATCAAAATATTAGGTGGGTTTTCCACTGATTGTGTCAAATTGAAACTTATAATTAATATTTTAAACGAGCTAAGATCTCTATGAAATTTAAAATAGACGCATTTGACATCAAAATATTAGGTGGGTTTTCCTCTGATTGAGAAAAATTGAAACTTTAAATTAATATTTCAAATGAGATCCGATCTTTGTGAAATTTAAAATGGAAGCATTTGACATTAAAATATTAGGTTGGTTTGCCTCTGATTGTGTAAAACTAAAACTTTAAATTAATATTTTAAACTTTAAATTAATATTTTTTGGTCAAATGCTTCTAGTTTAAAATAGAAGCATTTGACATCAAAATATTAGGTGGGTTTTCCTCTGATTGAGTAAAATTGAAAGTTTAAATTAATATTTCAAACGAGCTCCGATGTTCGTGAAATTTAAAATGGAGCCAAAATTGAAACTTTAAATTAATATTTCAAATGAGCTCTGATCTTTGTGAAATGGGTTTTCCTCTAATTGAGCAATATTGAAACTTTAAATTAATATTTCTAACAAGCTCCGATCTTCCTAAAATTTAAATTGGAAGCATTTGACATCAAAATAATAGGTGGGTTTTCCACTAATTGTGTAAAATTGAAACTTGAAATTAATATTTCAAACAAGCTCGGATCTCCATGAAATTTAAAATAGAAGCATTTGACATCAAAATATTAGGTGGGTTTTCCTCTGATTGAGAAAAAATGAAATTTTAAATTAATATTTCAAACGAGCTCTGACCTTCATGAAATTTAAATTGGAAGCATTTGACATCAAAATATTAGGTGGGTTTTCCACAGATTGTGTAAAATTGAAACTTGAAATTAATATTTCAAACGAGTTTGAATCTCTGTGAAATTTAAAATAGAAGCATTTGACATCAAAATATTAGGTGGGTTTTCCTCTGATGGAGTAAAATCTCTGAAAATCTAAGATAAAAACCTCTCAAAAACACATATTTCAAAAACAAGGCCAAATCTCTCATGAAGTGAAAAGGGGCATGAAAGGGTGGAGCTCTGATATCATATTGGAGTTGATGAAAAACTATCAACCCTACAGCTCCCAAAAATCACCTGCATGCAAACACCTATCATGGAAAGAGAGAAGCAAAAGCTATGGAGGCCAAAAACAATAGATCTATGAAAGAGGAAACATCCTCAACTGATTAAATAAAAATGGAATAGAATTACAAGAAAAGGATTAAAAAGTGATCAATCCTTATAAAGGAGATCAAAACCCTGAGATGGGTGAAGAAACCAAGGTTGGGTGAAGAAATCAAGATTGGGTGAATAAACCAAGGTTGGGTGAAGAAATCAAGGTTACATGAATAATTAATAAAAGAATCAATTATTGCATGCCTAAAGTTTAGCTTAAGTGAAATAGAGATAAAAGGGACCTAATAATTAAATCAAATGATGATTTAATTAATAAGTGAAAGGTGACTTAATAATTAAATCAATAATGATTTAATTAATAAGTGAAAATACCCTTTTAACTCTAACACCCCCCCTTAAGATAAACTTGAGGAGAAGCTAAAAAACCTAGAAACAACTGCAAAAAGTAGGAAAGATGGGTCCCTGCAACATAGCCTGATGAGGTACCCAAGTACAAAAAATCTTTCTAAAGAGGAGAAAAGGAGAAACCCCTCTCCAAAAAGAGATGAAGCCCAGTGAAGGACTGAAGAAGCCTCCAAACTAGAGAATGTCCAAGAGTGAAAAATAGATCGCTGACTTTGACTTCTAAAAAAGGCTTCAAGATAGAAAATTTAGAAAATATAACCTCTAGAAAAGCATCTGGCTCGAAAAGAGGCTTCCAACGATATAAAGAAGTAAAAAATCGGCCTCTCTTTGCTCCAGATAGAGTGAAAAAACTGCAGGCTACTCATTATGAAAAAAAAGCAAGTTGTATGACCTCACTGTCAGACCTGCCACTGCTGACATCAGCGGCACAAAAATCGAAGCAGCATGGAAATCGAGGTGACATAGAAATTGAGGTGACACAAAAATTGAGGCGACATGAAAATTGAGGCATCATGGAAATCATGGTGGCACATAAATTGATGCAGCACAGAAATCAAAGCAGCATGGAAATCAAGGAGACACAGAAATTGAGGCAGATTTTTGCCTCGTAAAATGTGCCAAGGGTCGTACATGTAAAAAATAGTGCCCTGATTTGAACTATGTCCAAATAGGACATGTCTTATATGAAAATTGGATTTCTTGGGCCTTTCGGACACAACTTAGGTGTCAGTTTTTGCTGAAAGTGCTCCAAAAAATAAATCCTCCCAAAATCCCTAAAAATCTAAGATAAAAACCTCTCAAAAATGTAGATTTAAAAAACAAGGCCAAATCTCTCATGAAGAGAATAGGGGCATGAAAGGGTGGAGCTCTGATACCATATTGGAGTTGATGAAAAACTATCAACCCTACAGCTCCCAAGAATCACCTGCTTGCAAACACCTATCACAGAAAGAGAGAAGCAAAAGCTATGGAGGCCAAAAACAACAGATCTGTGAAAGAGGAAACATCCTTAATTGATTCAATAAAAATGAAATGGAATTACAAAAAAAGGATTAAAAATTGATCAATCCTTATAAAGGGGATCAAAACCCTGTGATGGGTGAAGAAACCAAGATTGGGTGAAGAAACCAAGGTTGCATGAATAATTAATAAAAGAATCAATTATTGCATGTCTAAAGTTTAGCTTAAGTGAAATAGAGATAAAAGGGACTTAATAATTAAATCAAATGATGATTTAACTAATAAGTTAAAGGTGACTTAATAATTAAATCAATAATGATTTAATTAATAAGTGAAAATACCCATTTAACTCTAACACCCCCTTAAGATAAACTTGGAAAGAAGCTAAAAATCCTAGAAACAACTATAGAAAGGAACAAAGATGGGTCCCCACAACATGGCCTGATGAGGTACCCTAGTACAAAAAATCTTTGTAAAGAGGAGAAAAGAAGAAAACCCAGTGGGAAAAACCCCTCTCCAAAAAGAGATGAAGCCTAGTGAAGGACTGAAGAAACCTCCAAACTGGAGAATGTCCCAGAGTGCATAATAGATTGCTGACTTTGACTACCAAAAAAGGTTGCAAGATGGAAAAATCACAAAATCTAACCTCCATAAAAGTGTCTGGCTCAGAAAGAGCTTTCTGATGATATAAAGAAGTCAAAAATTGGCCTTCGTTTTCTTTAGATAGAGAAACAAAACCGCAGGCTACTCATTATAATAAAAGCAAGTTATATGACAGTTTCATGGCCATCAAATTTAACCTCACTGTTAGACCTACGACTGCTGACATCAGCAGAATGGAAACCAAGGCAACACAAAAATTAAGGCGATAGAGAAATTTAGGTGACACAAAAATTGAGGCAACACAAAAATCGAGGCATCATGGAAATCAAGGTGGCACAAAAATTGATACAGCGCGAAAATTGAAGCAGCATGGAAATTGAGGTGTCACAAAAATTGATGTAGATTTTTTCCTCGTAAAGCATGCTAGGGGTCGTGCATGCAAAAAATAGTGCCCAGATATGAACTGTGTCCAAATAGGATGTGTCTTATATGAAAATTGGGTTTCTTGGGCCTTCCGGACACACCTAGATGTTAGTTTTTGCCCAAAAAACTCCAAATAAAAATCCTCCCAAAATCCCCAAAAATCTAACATAAAAACCTCTCCAAAACACAGATTTAAAAAACAAGGTCAAATCTCTCATGAAGAGAATAGGGGCATGAAAGGGCGGAGCTCTAATACCATATTGGAGTTGATGAAAAACTATCAACCCTACAGCTCCCAAGAATCACTTGCATGCAAACACCTGTCACATAAAGAGAGAAGCAAAAGCTATGGAGGCCAAAAATAACAGATCTATGAAAGAGGAAACATACTCAATTGATTCAATAAAAATGGAATGGAATTATAAAAAAAGGATTAAAAAGTGATCAATCCTTATAAAGAATATCAAAACCCTGAGATGGGTGAAGAAACCAACGTAGGGTGAATAAACCAAGGTTGGGTGAAGAAACCAAGGTTGCATGAATAATTAATAAAAGAATCAATTATTGCATGCCTAAAGTTTAGCTTAAGTGAAATAGAGATAAAAGGGACTTAATAATTAAATC
>MU225282.1:567803-578241 GCA_018584345.1 Thuja plicata | reverse complement strand
AGAGATAAAAGGGACTTAATAATTAAATCAAATGATGATTTAATTAATAAGTGAAAGGTGACTTAATAATTAAATCAATAATGATTTAAATAATAAGTGAAAATACCCTTTTAACTCTAACACCCCCCCTTAAGATGAACTTGGGGAGAAGCTAAAAAACTCAGAAACAACTGTAGAAAGTAGGAAAGATGGGTCACCGCAACTTGGCCTGATGAGGTACCCAAGCACAAAAAATCTCTGTAAAGAGGAGAAAAGGAGGAAACCCAGTGGGAAAAACCCCTCTCCAAAAAGAGATGAAGCCTAGTGAAGGACTGAAGAAGCCTCCAAACTAGAGAATGTCCCAGAGTGCAAAATAGATCGCTGACTTTGACTACAAAAAAAAGGCTGCAAGATGCAAATATAACAAAATCTAACCTCCATAAAAGTGTCTAGCTCAGAAAGAGATTTTTGATGATATAAAGAAGTCAAAAATTGGCCTTCATTTGCTCTAGATAGAGAAAAAAACCGTAGGCTAATCATTATGAAAAAAAGCAAGTTGTATGATGGTTTCATGGCCGTCAAATTTAACCTCACTGTCAGACCTGCGACTGCTGACATCAGGAAAATGGAAACCAAGGCAACACAAAAATTGAGGTGACATAGAAATTAAGGTGACACGAAAATTGAAGCAACACAAAAATCAAGGCATCACGGAAATCAAGGTGGCACAGAAATTGATACGGCACAAAAATTGAAGCAGCATAGAAATTGAGGTGTCACAAAAATCGATATAGATTTTTGCCTCGTAAAGCATGCCAAGGGTCGTACATGCAAAAACTAGTGCCCAGATATGAACTATGTCCAAATAGGATGTGTCTTATATGAAAATTGGGTTTCTTGGGCCTTTCAGACACATCCAGATGTCAGTTTTTTCCCAAAAAAATCCAAAAATAAATCCTCCCAAAATCCCAAAAAATCTAACATAAAAACCTCTCCAAAACATAGATTTAAAAAACAAGGCCAAATCTCTCATGAAGAGAATAGGGCATGAAAGGGCGGAGCTCTAATACCATATTGGAGTTGATGAAAAACTATCAACCCTACAGCTCCCAAGAATCACCTGCATGCAAACACCTGTCACATAAAGAGAGAAGCAAAAGCTATGGAGGCCAAAAACAACAAATCTGTGAAAGAGGAACCATCCTCAATTGATTCAATAAAAATGGAATGGAATTACAAAAAAAGGATTAAAAAGTGATGAATCCTTACAAAGGAGATCGAAACCCTGAGATGGGTGAAGAAACCAAGGTAGGGTGAATAAACCAAGGTAGGGTGAAGAAACCAAGGTTGCATGAATAATTAATAAAAGAATCAATTATTGCATGCCTAAAGTTTAGCTTAAGTGAATTAGAGATAAAAGGGACTTAATAATTAAATCAAATGATGATTTAATTAATAAGTGAAAGGTGACTTAATAATTAAATCAATAATGATTTATTTAATAAGTGAAAGTACCCTTTTAACTCTAGCACCCCCCTTAAGATGAACTTGGGGAGAAGCTAAAAAACCTAGAAACAACTGTAGAAACTAGGAAAGATGGGTCACCACAACTTGGCCTGATGAGGTACCCAAGTACAAAAAATCTCTATAAAGAGGAGAAAAGGAGAAAACCCAGTGGGAAAAACCCCTCTCCAAAAAGAGATGAAGCCTAGTGAAGGACTGAAGAAGCCTCCAAACTAGATATCCCAGAGTGCAAAACATATTATTGACTTTGAATTGCAAAAAATGTTGCAAGATGGAAAAATCTAAAAATATAACCTCTAGAATAGCGTCTAGCTTGGAAAGAGCTTTCCAACAATATAAAGAAGTCAAAAATTGGCCTCTGTTTGCTCTAGATAGAGCGAAAAAACTGCAGGCTACTCATTATGAAAAAAAAGTAAGTTGTATGACAGTTTCATGGCCGTTAAATTTAACCTCACTGTCAGACCTGTGACTGCTGACATCAGCAGCACAGAAACCAAGGCAACACAAAAATTGAGGTGACACAAAAATTGACATGACACAAAAATTAAGGCAACACAAAAATTGAGTTATCATGGGAATCAAGGTGGCACAAAAATTGATGCGGCACAAAAATCAAAGTAGCATGAAAATTGAGGTGGCACAGAAATCGATGCATATTTTTTCCTTGTAAAGCGTGCCCAGGGTCATGCATGCAAAAAATAGTGCCCAGATTTGAACTATGTCCAAATAGGACGTGTCTTATATGAAAATTGGGTTTCTTGGGCCTTCTGGAGACAACCCAGATGTCATTTTTTGCCCAAAGTACTCCAAAAAACAAATCCTTCCAAAATCCTCAAAAATCTAAGATAAAAATCTCTCAAAAACACAAATTTAAAAAGCAAGGCCAAATCTCTCATGAAGAGAATAGGGGCATGAAAGGGTGGAGCTCTGATACAATATTGGAGTTGATAAAAAACTATCAACCCTATTGCTACCAAGAATCACCTGCATGCAAACACCTGTCACAGAAAGAGAGAAGCAAAAGCTATGGAGGCCAAAAACAACAGATATGTGAAAGAGGAAACATCCTCAATTGATTCAATAAAAATGGAATGGAATTTTAAAAAAAGGATTAAAAAGTGATCAATCCTTATAAAGAAAATCAAAACCCTGAGATGGGTGAATAAACCAAGGTTGGGTGAAGAAACCAAGGTTGCATGACTAATTAATAAAAGAATCAATTATTGCATGCCTAAAGTTTAGCTTAAGTGAAATAGAGATAAAAGGGACTTAATAGTTAAATCAAATGATGATTTAATTAATAAGTGAAAGGTCACTTAATAATTAAATCAATAATGATTTAATTAATAAGTGAAAATACCCTTTTAACTCTAACACCCCCCCTTAAGATAAATTTGGGGAGAAGCTAAAAAACCTAGAAACAACTACAGAAAGCAGGAAAGATGGGTCCCCACAACATGGCCTGATGAGGTACCTAAGTAAAAAAAATCTTTGTAAAGAGGAGAAAAGGAGAAAATCCCCTCTCCAAAAAGAGATGAAGCCTAGTGAAGGATTGAAGAAGCCTCACAACTAGAGAATGTCCTAGAGTGCAGAATAGATCACTGACTTTGAATTTCAAAAAAGGTTGCAAGATGAAAAAATTAGAAAATCTAACCTCTAGAAAAGCGTTTGGCTCGGAAAGAGCTTTCCGACGATATAAAGAAGTTGAAAATCAGCCTCTGTTTGCTCCAGATAAAGGAAAAAAATTGCAGGCTACTTGTTATGAAAAAAAAGCAAGTTGTATGACGATTTCATGGCCGTCAAATTTAACCTCACCGTCAGACCTCCGACTGCTGAGATCAGCGGCATGGAAACTAAGGCAAAATGAAAATCGAGGTGACATAGAAATCAAGGTGACACAAAAATTGAGGTGATACAAAAATGGAGGCATCATGGAAATTGAGGTGGCAAAGAAATTGATGTGGCACAAAAATTAAAGCAACATGGAAATCAAGGTGGCAGGGAAATCGATGCAGAGTTTTGCCTCGTAAAGTGTGCCAAGGGTCGTGCATGCAAAAAATAGTGCCCAGATTTAAAATTTGTCCAAATAGGATGTGTCTTATATGAAAATTGGGTTTCTTGGGCCTTTCGGACACAACCTAGATGTCATTTTTTGCCCAAAGTTCTCCAAAAAATAAATCCTCCCCAAATCCCTAAAAATCTAAGATAAAAACCTCTTGAAAACACAGATTTATAAAACAAGGCCAAATCTCTCATGAAGAGAATAGGGGCATGAAAGGGTAGAGCTCTGATACCATATTGGAGTTGATGAAAAAATATCAACTCTACAGCTCCCAAGAATCACCTGCATGCAAACACCTGTCACATAAAAAGAGAAGCAAAAGCTATGAACGCCAAAAACAATAGATCTGTGAAAGAGGAAACATCCTCAATTGATTCAATAAAAATGGAATGGAATTACAAAAAAAGGATTAAAAACTGATCAATCCTTATAAAGGAGATCAAAACCCTGTTAAGGGTGAAGAAACCAAGGTTGGGTGAATAAACCAAGTTTGGGTGAAGAAACCAAGGTTGCATGAATAATTAATAAAAGAATCAATTATTGCATGCCTAAAGTTTAGCTTAAGTGAAATAGATATAAAAGGGACTTAATAATTAAATCAAATGATGATTTAATTAATAAGTGAAAGGTGACTTAATAGTTAAATCAATAATGATTTAATTAATAAGTGAAAATACCCTTTTAACTCTAACACCCCCTCTTAAGATAAACTTGGGGAGAAGCTAAAAAACCTAGAAACAACTGCAAAAGTAGGAAAGATGGGTCCTCACAACATGGTCTGATGAGGTACCCAAGTACAAAAAATCTCTATAAAGAGGAGAAAAGGAGAAAACCTAGTGGGTAAAACCCCTCTCCAAAAAGAGATGAAGCCTAGTGAGGGACTGAAGAAGTCAAAAATTAACCTTTGTTTGCTCGAGATAGAGAAAAAAAACCGTAGGCTACTCATTATGAAAAAAAAGCAAGTTGTATGACGGTTTCATGGTCGTCAAATTTAACCTCACTGTCAAACCTGTGACTGTTTAATCAGCGGCATGAAAATTGAGGCAACATGAAAATTAAGGTGACACAAACATCGAGGTGACATGAAAATTGAGGCGATATGAAAATCAAGGCATCATGGAAATCGAGGTGGCACAGAAAATGATGGGCATGAAAATTGAAGCAACATGGAAATCGAGGGTGCACAGAAATTGATGTAGATTTTTGCCTCATAAAGTGTGCCAAGGGTTGTGTATGCAAAAAAGAGTGCCCAGATTTGAACTATGTCCAAATAGGACGTGTCTTATTAAAAATTAGGTTTCTTGGGCCTTCCGGACAAAACCCAGATGTCAATTTTCACCCAAAGTGCTCCAAAAAATAAATCCTCCCAAAATTCCAAAAAATTAAGATAAAAACCTCTCGAAAACACAGATTTAAAAAACAAGGTCAAATCTCTCATGAAAATAATAGGGGCATGAAAAGGCAGAGCTCTGATACCATATTGGAGTTGATGAAAAACTATCAACCCTACAGTTCCCAAGAATCACCTGCATGCAAACACCTGTCACAGAAAGAGAGAAGCAAAAGCTATGGAGGCCAAAAATAACAGATCTGTAAAAGAGGAAACATCCTTAATTGATTCAATAAAAATGGAATGGAATTACAAAAAAAGGATTAAAAAGTAATCAATCCTTATAAAGGAGATCAAAACCCTTTTAAATCTAACAGAGTAATCTTTAAGAAACTCCCCCTTCAAAAAAGGTGTAAAAAACTGTCAAAATTTAGAAAATTATAGAGGAAATAATTAATTTTAGTGGAAATTTTTTTTCTTTTCAAAGTAAAAAAAATAATCTCATTTGGCGAATAGAAAAGAGAATTTATAGTATTAAAAATATATATTGGCGAATAAAAAATAGTATTTATAGTATTAAAAATATATATTGGCGAATAAAAAATAGTATTGATAGTATTAAAATTATATAATGGCGAATGAAAAACAGTATTGATAGTATAAAAAATGTATAATGGCGAATGAAAAATATTATTTATAGTATTAAAATTATATATTGGCGAATAAAAAATAGTATTGATAGTATTAAAATTATATAATGGCAAATGAAAAATAGTATTGATAGTATAAAAATTATATAATGGCGAATAAAAAACATTATTTTTTAATATAAAAAAATATATTGGCGAATAAAATACAGTATTGATAGTATTAAAATTATATATTGGAGAATAAAATATAGTATTTATAGTATTAAAATTATATAATGGTGAATAAAATACAGTATTTATAGTATTAAAATTATATAATGGCGAATAAAATACTGTATTTATAGTATTTGCGTAGCTTCGGCAGGATAAAAGGAGGGTCAATGCTGACAGTTACGAAGATACGTAATGCTCAGGTTGATGGTGTACGTGACTTCGGCAGTTATGTTGGCAGTTTGGAGTTGAAGGCCACGAAGATACGCAAAGGACAGGTTGACATTGTGCGTGACTTCGGAAGTTATGATCGCAGGTAGGATATGTGGGTTTCGAGGCCACACTGGCAGTCTGCGTAACTTCACCGCGAAGTTATAGTGACAGTGAACACTGAAGTGCAATTAAAGAGACTTATCGATGCCAAGATTTTGATTAGACATTAAAAAGGATAATTTTTACGAGATATGAAAGATTTTAATGAACATTCATTATTTTTCTTTTCGAAGTGAAGTCACCTTACGCGAAACATTCCTTCAAAATTTACTGTGGCTGCCAAGTTGTCACTTGTTAGTTCAAAATTTAAAATCATAGCTAGGATGTGGTGGTTTGCAGGACACACTCACAATCTGCGTAACAATCGCATTAAATAATAATCTAGGCAAAAATCTTGATTAGACAATAAAATAATAAAAAGTACAATTTTATAGGATATGAGCTGTGATTCATCAACATTCATTATTTTTCTTTTCAATTTCAGAGCAATGTTACGTAGGATGCATTTTTTGTTTATTGATATTCATTAATTTCCTTTTCCAAGGCAAGCCACCTTACGTGAAACATTCCTTCAAAATTTATTGCGGCTGGGAAGTTGGTGATTATTTTCTTTATATACTCCTCGATAGTGAAATTGTAGAACATAAGGCGCTTTATGAATTTCTAAATTTGGAATCTTGGATGGGAGAATGGGTCTTCCAGTAGCTGAGGGATCATCAAATGAGAACCCAGAACCTATTATCCAACCAAATTTGGATATGGAGGAGGAGATTCAGCAGGATGTCCTTAGTCATCTTATGTCTGCAGCATGGGATCATGCTACCAGTTACGCCGGATACCAAAGCAACATGTTTGAACTCGAAGTAGAACATGACAAGGCGGAGATGTGCGCCATTTTTGACGATCATGGCTTCGACCAGGATGGGTTCCAAGAGGAGATGATCTGGCTATTTTCCGGTTTATGCATCGACTGATCTTTTTTTCTTTGTGGATAGTTTATATTATTATACTATAACATATTAACAAATTACTATTAGTCTATTAGTATTAGGATTTTTAGGAGTCGACTGTCGGACTGTCAGACTAGGATTTTGTAATTTCCTCTAAAATTTAAATGGATCTTTGGAAAAAATTCGTTACTTGTAATCTGTAAATACGAAATTCCAATGTACTTTTCATTTTTGTTTTGGAAATGGTTGGAAGCTTGTCGCTTCTCCTTCTGGGGAAACCACAACCGTTCAGAACTTCAGTCGCTCAGTGAATCTCAATCAGTGATTAAGTTACTAGTATTATGTATACCTAATACTAGTTTTTGAATTTAATAGTAATATAGTATACTGTATACAATGTACATACAAGAACTAGAAGACTCTTTTTCAAATAGTTTTACTATTTTTAGTTTTACATGTTATTTGCTAATACTTCAAATTTCAATACTAAATAGTCAATACAGTAACATGTTACGTGAATCATGAAATTGAACAATAGTTTTAATTGAATTATGATGGTGAAGGGTTCTGACGTTAGGTTTGGCTTTTTCATAACTTCTCAACGGTTAATTTATTATGATGGTTATGGGTTCCGAAGTTACGCCTGGTTGTTTCGTAACTTCTCAACGGTTAAGTTTTTATGATGCTGATGGGTTCCGCAGTTACGCCTGGCTTTTTCGTAACTTCTCAGTTAAATTATTATGATGGATAAGGGTTTGAGGTTACGTCTGGTTGTTTTGTAACTTCTCAACGGTTAAGTTTTTATTACGGTTATGTGTTCCGAAGTTACACTGGCTGTTTCGTAACTTCTCAACTGTTAAGTTTTTATGATGTTGATGGGTTCCAAAGTTACGCCTGGATTTTTTGTAACTTCTCGGTTAAATTATTATGATGGAGAAGGGTTTTGACATTACGTCTGACTATTTCATAACTTCTCAATGGTTAAGTTTTTATTACGGTTATGTGTTCCGAAGTTACGCCTGGCTGTTTCGTAACTGCTCAACAGTTAAGTTTTATGACGCCGATGGGTTCCGAAGTTACGCCTGGCTTTTTTGTAACTTCTCGGTTAAACTATTATGATGGAGAAGGGTTCCAACGCTACATCTAACTATTTCATAACTTCTCAACGGTTAAGTTTTTATTATGGTTATGTGTTCTGAAGTTACGCCTGGCTGTTTCGTAACTTCTCAACGGTTAAGTTTTTATGATGCCGATGGGTTCCGAAGTTACGCCTGGATATTTCATAAATTCTCAGTTAAATTATTATGATGGAGAAGGGTTCCAATGTTATGTCTGAATATTTTGTAACTTCTCAATGGTTAAGTTTTTATTACAGTTATGTGTTCCGAAGTTACGCCTGGCTGTTTCGTAACTTCATAACTTCTTAATGGTTAAGTTTTTATGATTCCATTGGTGAATCGATGATTGGTATAGGGACCTAGCCTCCTAGGGTAATTTTATGCCAATTATTTGCTCTCGGATCACCGCCAATTCTATGCTGGAAGTGACAGACTAACAGTTGACAGTGACAACAGACACTTTTCCGAAAAAGGTAATTACTAATTTCATGCGTGTGCACTTGATGAGATTTTAATGTTTAATAGAGTAGGTATGAGGTCAGGTGGCCTCACTGGCCTGGTTATTAATTTTTTGTGAGTTTCTTATTAGTTATTAAAGATGGTTTGGGTTCACAGTTCTGAGCGCATCCATAATTTTCAGAGTTAAAGACTTAAAGTGCAACAGAGTTACAGAGAGTTGAAACCTTCAAGTGCAAAAAAGGAGCTTACTGCTTAGACTTTACTATACATAAAGAATGGTAGAACAAGGATCTCTTGATGTTGGTGTAGTACCGGCAAAGAGTTTTCCTTCAAGAACAAAGAGACCAAACATATACGCTGAAGAATGGATGAAACTGTTCCCTGGATCCTCAAATTTGCAATCAGCTAATGCTTATGAATGGACGGAACCTTATGCATTCTGCAGGGATGTTGTCTACCCAAACACAACTGGGTATGAGCTCTTCATGTATTTCTATGACAATAGATTGAGAGGCCCTCCTGTTTCAAACCCATGGGAAAGGAACTTGGGAAAGTTGATAGTACCTGAGGTATTTTTGGATGTAGACCTCATGAAAGCCCTAATTGAAGCATACAATCCAGTGACACAAGATTTCCACAAGCAGGACAAGTCTATACTCTGCATGTTAGACAAAGCAACTTTTATTCAAGCTTTTGACCTTTAGGGACCTCTAAGCATGGATATTGACCTAGAAGAAGAGGCGGCCCTATTTGATAGACATAAAGGTTACTACACTGGAAGGGTTATAAAGAGGCATATTCCTAGACATAATAAAGAGGCAGGTTTGTTGCCGAAGAAGGTTGCATAATTATTTGATATTGAGAATTTTTTTACCTATTTCCAGAATACCATCTATGGTATACACAAAGTTATTGGAATAGATGGAGGTTTGACAGTGACTCTTGACATTTATGTCATGGCTACAGATGTTTAGGACCTATACACCAACAAGGAGTTTGATTATGTGGGGCACATAAACAATGTAATGCACACTGAGTTGATGACGGCAAAGACTGATTTGAAAAACTTCAAGTTCAATCACTACTCCATGCTGATGCACCTAATCCTCTATTGCAATATTGGGTACATCAACCCAGAGTTCATCAATGAGACTGAGAATGTAGGAGGAACTGTTCCGCTTCAGTTCTTGACCAGGTTATGGGATAGAAGTTACCATTTCTCTAATTCCATTGCTTTTTATTGTGAATTTGTGGATCCAATAATGAACATGTTAGGTATTGTGAGGAATAGATTTCCTTTACTAGTTAGAAAATTTCTTAGACCCCTAGCATTTAAAATTGACAATAAAATTAACCACAATTGGGGTGATATGTTTATTTTTAAGAATTTTTATGTTATAAGAGTGTATGCTTGCCCTCAACCTCCACACTTACTACCAAAATATGTCCCATAAAGATTGGCAATACTAGAAATCCTGTGGCGGCTTATCATGATGGATAGAGAACACTTAGGCCCTAAAAGACATAAGGGAACCTTTTTGGTAAGGAGGTTCAAAATAGGAGATTTCTCTATAGGTAAAGATGTTGTGGACCAAATCCATGAAATCCTGAGACAATTCAGATTTCCCTTTGCTAAAGCAAGGATGTATGACCCTGAAGACTTCATTAGAGGAGCATTGAAAGAAATGAGGAATCACAATTTGGCTCAAAATGAGTCTATGACAGATGAGGATGTTATTAGAAATGTGCTCAGTGGAGATATCTGTGAGGAGAGAACCATTAAATGGAAAAATATTGTAAGGGTAGAGGAAGAATTGAAAAAGGCAGACCCTACCTTCCCCGGTTTCTTTCCTGATCTCAAATACATGCCGAGAATTGACATG
>MU225282.1:524243-555202 GCA_018584345.1 Thuja plicata | reverse complement strand
AAGTTGTGGTAGTGGTACTGGTGAGCTACTGTGAATGGCTTTTGCACTTGGTATTGCAGAAGTTGATGGAGCAGAAACATTTCCAAGTCCAAAGAAAGCCTTTATGGTAGTATCTTTAAGTTTTGGGTTCTTTGATGGCCTCCTAGACCCTACACTTCCTTGAGGAGTCTTAGCCTGCCCTTCACTGCCCTAACGATCAGGAGTCTTACCCTTGTCTAGCTTTCCAATACCTTCACTACCCTGAACATAGTGAGAGTCTGAGACTCAAGTTCAACCTCCCCTGACATCTCAATCCCTTCAGCAGCCTGACGATACTCAGGATAGTCACCCTTATCCGACATCTTGACCTCTCACTACTCACTAGGAAATTAATAGTCACTAGTCACTAGGAAATTAATAGCAATACTTTTACTGTGAAATGTGAACAAATAATTGCTTACCTTGGTTCAGCCTCCTCTGAATTCTTATTCTCTGTAATGCTGAATCGTCTGTTTACTTAAAAACTAACAAATCTCATATTAATTTATATCAATCCATGATTCAAATTTTCATTTTTATAATTCCTGGGCTTTTGGTGAATATGGGCTGACCTGAATGTAGTATTAACAAACGGACGGCGAAATAAGGTCGTTGGTGATATAACAATTAATTAAGGGTTGGCAAAAAAAGGTGGTGGGCAAAATAGAAATTAATTTACGGTTGGCAAAATAAGGTCGTGGGAAATATAACAATTAATTAACGGCTGGTGAAATAAGGTCGTGGTCTATATAACAATTAATTAACGATTCGAGAAATAGGTCATGGTCTATAAACCTATTATTTATCGGGTGGCGAAATAGGTCGTGGTTAAGATAACAATATAAACCATTTGGCTATTTGAAATTTTATATGCAATTCATAATTAATACCCTAGGTGAATAAGAGACCCTTAAAAAACCACGTCAAATTTGTTAAAGGCGAATAAGAGACCGTTAAAAGAACCACGTCAGATTTGTTAAAGGCAAATATATTGGTCAACCACGTCAAACAGAAAATATTATTGGCGATTCCAATTAATATTTAACCATTTACGTGTCAAGATTGGGCGATTTGGGACACTTTATAACGTGCGCGATTTGCCAATTTTGGGATACATATTTCCCAGAATTCGCCAAAAGGTGAATATTCGCTACTAAAAATTACTCTGAACTCTAACACCCCCCTTAAGATAAACTTGGGGAGAAGCTAAAAAACCTAGGTACCCAACTACAAAAAATCTATGTAAAGAGGAGAAAAGGAGAAAACCCAGTGGGAAAAACCCCTCTCCAAAAAGAGATGAAGCCTAGTAAAGGACTGAAGAAGCCTCCAAACTAGAGAATGTCCCAGAGTGCAAAACAGATTGCTGACTTTGACTACCAAAAAGGATGAAAGATGGAAAAATTAGAAAATCTAACCTCCAGAAAAGCGTATGGCTCAGAAAGAACTTTTCAACGATATAAAGAAGTCAAAAATCAGCCTCCGTTTTCTCTAGATAGAGAAAAAAAATTGCAGGCTACTCATTATTAAAAAAAAAGCAAGTTGTATGACGGTTTCATGAATGTCAAATTTAACCTTACTATCAGACTTGCGACTGCTGACATTAGCGGCATGGAAATTGAGGTAACATGAAAATCGAGGTGACACAAAAATTGAGGCGACATAAAAATTGAGGCATCATAGAAATCGAGGTGGCATAGAAATTGATGCGGCATGGAAATTGAAGTAGCATGGAAATCAAGGTGGCACAAAAATTGATACAGATTTTTGCCTCGTAAAGTGTGCCAAGGGTTGTGCATGCAAAAAATAGTGCCCATATTTCAACTATCTCCAATTAGGACATGTCTTATATGACAATTGGGTTTCTTGGGCCTTCCAGACACAACCCAGATGTCGATTTTTGCCCAAAGTGTTGCAAAAAATAAATCCTCCCAAAATCTAAGATAAAAACCTCTCAAAAACACAGGTTTAAATAACAAGGCCAAATCTCTCATGAAGAGAACAGGGGCATGAAAAGGCGGAGCTCTGATACCATATTGGAGTTGATGAAAAACTATCAACCCTATAGCTCCCAAGAATCACCTGCATGCAAACACCTGTCATAGAAAGAGAGAAGCAAAAGCTATGGAGGCCAAAAATAACTGATCTGTGAAAGAGGAAACATCCTCAATTGATTCAATAAAAATGAAATTACAAAAAAAAGATTAAAAATTGATCAATCCTTATAAAGGAAATCAAAACCCTGAGATGGGTGAAGAAACCAAGGTTGAGTGAATAAACCAAGGTTGGGTGAAGAAACCACGGTTGCATGAATAATTAATAAAAGAATCAATTATTACATGCCTAAAGTTTAGCTTAAGTGAAATAGAGATAAAAGGGACTTAATAATTAAATCAAACGATGATATAATTACTAAGTGAAAGGTGACTTAATAATTAAATCAATAATGATTTAATTAATAAGTGAAAATACCCTTTTAACTCTAACACCCCCCTTAAGATAAACTTGGGGAGAAGTTAAAAAACCTAGAAACTATGTCCAAATAGGACGTGTCCTATATGAAAATTGGGTTTTTTGGGCCTTCCGGACACAACCCAGATGTTGGTTTTTGCCCAAAGTGCTCTAAAAATAAATCCTCACAAAATCCCCAGAAATTTAAGATAAAAACCTCTCGAAAACACAGATTTAAAAAATAAGGCCAAATCTCTCATGAAGAGAACAACGACATGAAAGGGCAGAGCTCTGATACCATATTAGAGTTGATGAAAAACTATCAACCCTACAGCTCCCAAGAATCACCTACATGCAAACACCTATCATAGAAAGAGAGAAGCAAAAGCTATGGAGGCCAAAAACAACAGATCTGTGAAAGAGGAAACATCCTCAATTGATTCAATAAAAATAGAATTACAAAAAAAGGATTAAAAAGTGATCAATCCTTATAAAGGAGATCAAAACCCTAAGATGGGTGAAGAAACCAAGGTTGCATGAATAATTAGTAAAAGAATCAATTATTGCATGCCTAAAGTTTAGCTTAAGTGAAATAGAGATAAAAGGGACTTAATAATTAAATCAAATGATGATTTAATTAATAAGTGAAAGGTGATTTAATAATTAAATCAATAATAATTTAATTAATAAGTGAAAATACCCTTTTAACTCTAACACCCGCTCTTAATATAAACTTGGGGAGAAGATAAAAAACCTAGAAACAACTACAGAAAGCAGGAAAGATGGGTCACCGCAACATGGCCTGATGAGGTACCCAAGTACAAAAAATCTCTGTAAAGAGGAGAAAAGGAGAAATCTCAGTGGGAAAAACCCCTCTCCAAAAAGAGATGAAGCCTAGTGAAGGACTGAAGAAGCCTCCAAACTAGAGAATGTCCCAGAGTGCAAAATAGATCGCTGACTTTAACTACCAAAAAACCCTGCAATATGGAAAAATTAGAAAATCTAACGTCTAGAAAAGCGTCTGGCTCGGAAAGAGCTTTTCGACGATATAAAGAAGTCAAAAATTAGCCTTTGTTTGCTCTAGATAGAGAGAAAAAACCGTAGGCTACTCATTATAAAAAAAACAAGTTGTATGACGGTTTCATGGTCGTCAAATTTAACGTCACTGTCAGACCTGTGACTTCTGACATCAGCGGCACAAAAATAGAGGCAACACAAAAATAGAGGTGACACAAAAATCGAGGTGACATGAAAATTGAGGCAACAAGAAAATTGAGACATCATGAAAATCGAGGTGGCACAGAAATTGATGTGGCACGGAAATTGAAGCAGCATAGAAATTGAGGTGGCATGGAAATTGATGCAAATTTTTTCCTCGTAAAGCATGCCAAGGGTCGTGCATGCAAAAAATAGTGTCCAGATTTGAACTATGTCCAAATATGACATGTCTTATATGAAAATTGGGTTTCTTGGGCCTTCCAGACACAACCTAGATGTTAGTTTTTTCCTAAAGTGCTCCAAAAAAATAAATCCCCCCAAAATCCCCGAAAATCTAAGATAAAAACTTCTCAAAAATACAGATTTAAAAAACAAGGCCAAATCTCTAATGAAGAGAATAGGGGGATAAAAGTGCGGAGCTCTGATACCATATTGGAGTTGATGAAAAACTATCAACCCTATAGCTCCCAAGAATCACCTGCATGCAAACACCTGTCACATAAATAGAGAAGCAAAAGCTATGGAGGCCAAAAACAACAGATCTGTGAAAGAGAAAAAATTCGTCAATTGATTCAATAAAAATGGAATGGAATTACAAAAAAAGGGTTAAAAAGTGATCAATCCTTATAAAAGAGATCAAAACCTTGAGATGGGTGAACAAACCAAGGTTGGGTGAAGAAACCAATGTTGCATGAATAATTAATAAAAGAATCAATCATTGCATGCCTAAAGTTTAGCTTAAGTGAAATAGAGATAAAAGGGACTTAATAATTAAATCAATAATGATTTAATTAATAAGTGAAAATATCCTTTTAACTCTAACACCCCCCTTTAAGATAAACTTGGGAAGAAGCTAAAAAATCTAGAAACAACTGCAGAAAGCACAAAAGATGAGTCCTAACATGACCTAATGAGGTACTCAAGTACAAAACATCTCTGTAAAGAGGAGAAAAGGAGAAAACCCAGTAGAATAAAACCCCTCTCCAAAAAGAGATGAAGCCTAGTGAAGGACTGAAGAAGCCTCGAAACTAGAGAATGTGCCAGAGTGCAAAATAGATCGCTGACTTTGACTGTCAAAAAGGCTGTAAGATAGAAAAATCAGAAAATCTAACCTCTAGAAAAGCGTCTGGCATGGAAAAAGCTTTTCGAGGATATAAATAAGTTGAAAATCGGACTCTGTTTGCTCCAAATAGAGCGAAAAAGCCGCAGGCTACTCATTATGAAAAAAAGCAAGTTGTATGATGGTTTCATGACCGTCAAATTTAACCTCACTGTCAAACCTGCGACTGCTGACATCAGTGGCACAGAAACATAGGCAACACAAAAATTGAGGTGACACAAAAATTGAGGCATCATGGAAATTAAGGTGGCACATAAATTGATGTGGCATGAAAATCAAAGCAGCATGGAAATTGAGGTGGCACATAAATTGATGCAGATTTTTGCCTTGTAAAGCATGCCAAGGGTCGTGCATGCAAAAAATAGTTCCCAGATTCAAACTGTGTCCAAATAGGACATGTCTTATATAAAAATTGGGTTTCTTGGGCCTTTCGGACACAACCTAATTGTTGGTTTTCCCCCAAAGTGCTCCAAAGAATAAATCGTCCCAAAATCTCTGAAAATCTAAGATAAAAACCTCTCAAAAACATAGATTTAAAAAACAAGGCCCAATCTCTCATGAAGAGAACAGGGGAATGAAAGGGCGGAGCTCTGATACCATATAAGAGTTGATGAAAAACTATCAACCCTAGAGCTCCCAAGAATCACCTGCATGCAAACACCTGTCACAGAAAGAGAGAAGCAAAAGCTATGGAGGCCAAAAATAACAAATTTGTGAAAGAGGAAACATCCTCAATTGATTCAATAAAAATGGAATGGAATTACAAAAAAAGGATTAAAAAGTGATCAATCCTTATAAAGGAGATCAAAACCTTGAGATGGGTGAAGAAACCAAGGTTGCATGAATAATTAATAAAAGAATCAATTATTGCTGTCTAAAGTTTATCTTAAGTGAAATAGAGATAAAAGGGACTTAATAATTAAATCAAATGATGATTTAATTAATAAGTGAAATGTGACTTAATAAATAAATCAATAATGATTTAATTAATAAGTGAAAATATCCTTTTAACTCTAACACCCCCCTTAAGATAAACTTGGGGAGAAGCTAAAAAACCTAGAAACAACTACAGAAAGAAGGAAAGTTGGGTCCTCGCAACATGGCCTGATGAGATACCCAAGTATAAAAAATCTCTGTATAGAGGAGAAAAGGAGAAAACTCAGTGGGAAAACCCCCTCTCCAAAAAGAGATGAAGCCTAGTGAAGGACTGAAGAAGCCTCCAAACTAGAGAATGTCCTAGAGTGCAAAAAAGATCGTTGAATTTGACTTCCAAAAAAGGTTGCAAGATGGAAAAATCAGAAAATCTAACCTCTAGAAAAGTGTCTTGCTCGGAAAGAGCTTTCTGACGATACAAAGAAGTCAAAAATTGGCCTCAGTTTGCTCCAGATAGAGCGGAAAAACCGCAGGCTACTCATTATAAAAAAAAAGCAAGTTGTATGACGGTTTCATGGCCGTCAAATTTAACATCACTGTCAGACCTGCGACTATTGACATCAGTGGCACAAAAATTGAGGCAACATGAAAATCAAGGCAACACAAAAATTGAGGCATCATAGAAATTGAGGTGGCACAGAAATTAATGTAGCATAAAAATTGAAGCAGCATGGAAATCGAGGTGGCATGGAAATTGATGTAGATTTTTGCCTCGTAATGCGTGCCAAGGGTTGTGCATGTAAAAAATAGTGTCCATATTTGAACTATGTCCAAATAGGACGTGTCTTATATGAAAATTGGGTTTATTGGGCCTTCCGAACACAACCTAGATGTTGATTTTCACCCAAAGTGCTCCAAAAAATAAATCCTCACAAAATCCCCGAAAATCTAAGATAAAAACCTCTCAAAAATACAGATTTAAAAAACAAGGCAAAATCTCTAATGAAGAGAACATGGGCATGAAAGGGTGGAGCTCTGATACCACATTGGAGTTGATGAAAAACTATCAACCCTTAAACTCCCAAGAATCACCTACATGTAAACACCTATCATAGAAAGAGAGAAGCAAAAGCTATGGAGGCTAAAAACAATAAATCTGTGAAAGAGGAAATATCCTCAATTAATTCAATTAAAATGGAATGAAATTATAAAAAAAAGGATTAAAAAGTGATCAATCCTTATAATGGAGATCAAAACCCTAAGGTGGGTGAAGAAACCAAGGTTGCATGAATAATTAATAAAAGAATCAATTATTGCATGCCTAAAGTTTAGCTTAAGTGAAATAGAGATAAAAGGGACTTAATAATTAAATCAAATGATGATTTAATTAATAAGTGAAAGGTGACTTAATAATTAAATCAATAATGATTTAATTAATAAGTGAAAATACTCTTTTAACTATAACACCCCCCCTTAAGATAAACTTGGGGAGAAGCTAAAAAATTTAGAAACACTGCAAAAAGAAGGAAATATGGGTCTCTACAACATGGCCTGATGAGGTACCCAAGTACAAAAAATCTCTGTCAAGAGGAGAAAAGGAGAAAACCCAGTGGGAAAAACCCCTCTCCAAAAAGAGATGAAGCATAGTGAAGGACTGAAGAAGCCTCCAAACTAGAGAATGTCCCAGAGTGCAAAATAGATCGCTGACTTTGACTACCAAAAAAGGTAGTAATATGGAAAAATTAAAAAATCTAACCTCCCGAAAAGCATCTGGCTCGGAAAGAGCTTTCCGACGATATAAAAAAGTCAAAAATCAGCCTCCGTTTGCTCCAAATAGAGCGAAAAAACCACAGGCTACTCATTATGAAAAAAAAGCAAGTTGTATGATGGTTTCATGACCATCAAATTTAATGTCACTGTAAGACCTGCGGCTGACATTAGCGACATAGAAACTGAGGCAACACAGAAATTGAGGTGACACAAAAATTGAGGCGACATAAAATTGAGGCATTATGGAAATCAAGGTAGCACAGAAATTGATGCGGCACAGAAATCGAAGTAGAATGGAAATCGAGGTGGCATAGAAATCGATGCAGATTTTGGCCTCGTAAAGCATGCAAAGGGTCGTACATGCAAAAAATAGTGCCCAGATTTGAAGTGTCCAAATAGGACGTATATTATATGAAAATTGGGTTTCTTGGGCCTTCTGGACATAACCCAAATGTCATTTTTTGCCTAAAGTGCTTCAAAAAATAAATCCTCCCAAAATCTCCAAAAATCTAAGATAAAAACCTCTCAAAAACATAGATTTAAAAAATAAGGCCAAATCTCTCATGAAGAAAATAGGGGTATGAAAGGGCGGAGCTCTGATACCATATTGGAGATGATAAAAAACTATCAACCCTACAGCTCCCAAGAATCACTTGCATGCAAACACCTGTCACAGAAAGAGAGAAGCAAAAGCTATGGAGGCCAAAAACAACCACAATTAAAAAAACCAACAATATATGACCAAATAAACTACCAAAAATTGTAGATAAATAACCAAATTTGATCACATGATCAGTGGTAGTTTATTGTCGGTCCTTTATCTCGCGACCAAATTTATGACTAAATTATTTTAGTCATTTATTTAGTCATTTGGTTGTTTATTTGGTCATTTATTTTTTCATTTGGTAGTTTATTTGATCGTTTATTTGATCATTTGGTAGTTTATTTGGTCATTTATTAGTTTATTTGGTCATTTATTTGGTCATTTGGTCATTTCCCTACTATATATAATTGACTAATTCATGTAAGGGAATGATGGAATTGAACCACCAACCTCCTGCTTGTAAAGAAGATGCTCTTCCACTGAGCTAGAACCCTTTAAAGAGTAAATATACCCTTCAAAATTCCAAGTCTCTAAAGCCCCTAAACCCTAAACCCTAAACATGATTCTAAAGGCATATAATGTTGCTTGCAAGGTACCATTCATTGTTACTGCCAAACATGTGTATCTTCACATGTTTGATTGTAGTTATTAAAGAAATTAAAATTAGTTAGAAGATCTACCTTTTTCAAATAGCAGCATGGAATATGATATTATATTCAATCTGACACCTCCAAGAGCAAACTTTTCAAAAAGTTCAATTTGCATGTGCTCCCAATAGTTTCATGTATTCCAAAAACATATTAAGAAACACAAATGTACCATAAAATATTATAAGGACTTGATAATGGCTAAAGATAGGAAACCAAAAAATAGCTAACCTTTGCAAAGGAAATTTGGAAATTTCAACACCTGTGCTCAGATGGTAATTTTAAAGCATGTCAAGTATCTCTCTTGACTTAACTATATTTCATGTTAGGAACAGGTATGATGTTGCCAGCCAAAATTAACCCTGTTTCACCCAAACTACAATTAAGCAATAAGCTGAAAAAATGCAAAAACCTACTGGAAAGAAAGGTTGCATAAGAAGCAGGGCGAGTGCACTACCTTAGAGCCTACAAACCAACTCCAACAAGAATATTACTAATATCTTGGAGTCCATGGCTTCCCAACACTTTCAAAGTAGTGCCTGTAATTTTATTCAACATAAATGTTAATCAAACAAAGATGTCATTCAATAAAACAACCTCTAATACCAAATTATAAGACACAAATACAACAACAAATGGTAGAGAGACCAAAATATTTGTTGATAATTATCATATCAAACCAGAAACCTTACCTGGATGGCTTAGACCTAAAGACGTCAGTACTATATACAGTTTTCTTTCACTTCTCAACAACAATGCAACTTGTCTGCAATAAGATAGAATTAAGATCAATAATCAAAATCAATTCCTCCACATCCTCATGGGAGCTAATGTACTTCTATTCCTCCAAGATGATGCCTGCTACTAGGAGAAGAGGGGGTAGTGTGAAAGGGAAACTATGAGTCTAACAAAATAGTAAATACTACGATGTTAGATTTACTCGTAGGCTGGTATGTCACATCTACAATACAAATAAATCAAATAATTATAACACTCAGACACAATAGTTGTATCAATGAGATAAGGTTTCTCATTTAAATGATCTCATTCATTACTTCAAAGGCATCCCAATGTCTTAAGACACTCTTCATTAATTCATTTAAAAATATTGCATATGTTGTAGATCTATGCACCTTGCTGCCATTACAAATATTTGATTTAATTTCCATCTACCGTGTGCTCTCACCATGCCCATCTCAGGATCTCAATGTTCAGAAATTCATGCATTTTTACCAAGTTGTCAAAATATCCAATCTGGGAATTACATGGGAAGGTGGAAAAGAAAAGAAATGTACAAATGGAACATGGCGAAAGAAGGAAAGTGAATAATAAATTAAAAAATTAAGTAATAAAATCAAAATTCCACTCCTTCCAGATTTGCCATGTTATGGAGCTTGGGGCAAGATGGACAGGGATTTTAGAGTTGACATTCATGACAATAGTGATCCATTTTTAAGAGGTTGGACGAATATTCATATTGGAACTGGTTTTACCTAATAATCCAGCCATTACAATCCAAATAACTACAATCAAAGGGCAATAAAAACAACTCATAAGACTAATTCTGATCTTGCTTGGCGATTGAGGCACATTGTGTGTCCCATGATGCCTCATTTTGAACAGTTATCAGCCATGATAATTTAGTTACGGGTCATTAATCAAATAAAAATTTCTTTTGAGCCACTGGAGGATTGACCAACTATGACTCCACTTGGCTTTTTGCCCTCTGGATATTCAATTCTACACATGATAGGTTACGAAAACTCTGTAATTTCCCACCTGCAAATGAGAGCACACTCGGAGATCAACTTCTGAAATTAGAAAGAGATATTTGTTGTTGAGGTCTACTTTGATTAGTCGAGCCTTTCTCGTAGTTCCTTCAATATAACTCAAGCTTTGAGGCCTTGACTTTTATTGCAATTATCAGTCAACATAACCATTCCTTGGACAAGGAAATTGCTATACTGCACAATAATTGTGATTGTTGAAAGAGGGATAGCTAGTGCACTGATGTTCCCATAACGTAGCTCAATAACCATTATCTGCATTCCATGTAATAAGTTGGTTCCATTATTGTAATCTCCATTGAAAACAAATCTTTAAATATTTGAAGTTTACAAGGGTGTGCAAACAAAATTGGTGCAACTATCATGGTAAACTGTCAATACAAACATTTCTTTAAAACAGATTTGTTAATTTGAAAATATAACATCCACCAAATAGGAGCAGATACCTATAAATATTTTTTCCATGGGCCATGGTGTCACGTTAAAGTTGGGGTATTGTCATACTAATGGTTTGGTTTAAACCTCGCCACATGTGGGTCAAAAACAAAAAAAGCCAGCCACAAGTTCCAGACAATTTTTTTCAAAATAGATAGACATTGGATGCACATTCTAAGAAATTTTTTATTGGGTTTGATAGTGCTTTCCAAGTGAATTAATAGCAACAGAAGAAAATCTTATCCAACTTACCAGTCAGAAAAGGGAAAAAAAAAAATGTTAAAATGTAGCACGTAGAAGTTGTACATTAATACACTTATTCACTATAATCAGCTCAACATACCTACTGTATAATATGATAATTACGCTAAGATAATCTAGCACCTAGAATAATAGATATTGATGAGTCTATTAAAGAAGATGCCAATCACAAAGAAACAGAAACTAGAAATTTGATGTCTACAAATTTCAAAAAGAGTTACTTGAAAATTCCAAAAATGAGACCCAATAAAATTTGAAAAGCCCCCAACTTGAATGGTAGCAATTTCTTTCATTTTTGCAACCTTATAGACACTTGAAGTAGCAGAAAGAGGTGATAAGTATCTGTATGAGTGCCCAGGTAAATGTGTACAACATCAAGTAAAAGTGAGACTGGAGTTTACACCATCCCTAGTCTGTACATTATTGTAGTTTATAAATGCAGGGACATATGACCCGGTACAGCAAAGCATATTAACATAGAAAATTAAATCTTTAAGTCTTAGACTTAGTTTCTTCTAAGGAAATTGCAATAACAATTTTAACATTGAATATAAATTAAGGATTCTGGTTGGTAGAGCCAGCTTAAACAACCACAAGTTAAGATAGCATATCATTATAACTAGACAAAGATAGGCATCAGAAACAGATAATGTCATTAGAATGAACCTAAAGAACATGCCTGGATCTACTTCTTGTCTGTCAAAAATAAGAAGCTTGACATCTTTCAAGTGCCTACATCGTAATTGCCAAAAATAATAAAATGAATTCAAAGGTTGGTTCTACTTACAAAAAATAATTAGTTTTAGCATCAGCTTAGGGTGTTGAAATCACTGGCTGCTTGGCTCTAGCTAAACTGCAATTTAATAATTTACATAGCTCTTTATTTTATTCCTTTTATATTCAAGCAAAAGGATATGACAAGTAAATATTAGAATGGTAACTCATGCAATGTGTGCAATATAAATCTACTTCAAAGCAATTGAAACCTTCAGTCGTGCAAAGGTAGTATTTTAGTAATGTGTACAAGGGAAGAGAATGTGAATCAGAGCAATCTCTGATTTGGGATTGGGATTATTCTACTAATCTCTGATTCCAGTTCCTTTTTTCCTAAAATATTTTTCCTATTGCAAGATGAATTCCAGCTCCTGATTATCTATAGATATTATGCAAAATAGAAAACTAAAGCTTTGTGGCAGCAAACATGAGAGTTAACAGTCAAGCAATGCCCAATAGTAGTAAGCAAAAATGAAGATCCAGAAACCCGTTTCTATAAAATATTATTTATAAGTTCAAAAATCATCAGAAGTAAGCAAACAGTTAGACCAAATGTGAAGAGACAAGGATAAACCAGATTTATAAACTTAACCCCTAGAAAACATTTGAGCCAAATCTTTAATCTCGTTTCACATCATTTGAAAGTTATAATTATAATTTTGTCACAGTTTGCAGCATTCTAGAACATCTTAAATTCTAGAGGCACAAAGAACATTGTGATTAGGGAAAAATAGTTTACGGTTGGCCCGTAGATTTTAACTATAACCTCAGCTGGCCTGCAAATTTTGACTATTATTTATGCTCTCTATTTTCATCAATATGTATCTATTATCCTTTTCTAGTTGTAAATATGCAACATGCTAAAGGGAAAAAAATATTACACATATCTTAAAATATTAGTTTCAGTTGGATAAAGGGTTAGCATATGTCGCAAGCCTCTATATTGTGTGCCCCCATATAACTAAGATCAACATGAATCAAACAGGCACATAGACAATCCTTTAGAATATCTGGGTGTTTTCAGCAAGGCTTTAGCTTGCAAATATTGTATTTTTTAATTCCATTTTGAATGACCTTTCAATATTGGACAGTTCACAAGAGGCAAGAACGTCTAACTATGATCAGTTCCATCCCTTGGGGTAATCAATTTATCATTTGGCCCACAGGAAGGAATGTTAATCCATCTCTTGGTGTAATCAATTCATCAATTAGCCCACAAGAAGCAAGAACGTCCAACCAGGACCAGATCCATCTCTTGGGTAATCAATTCATCACTTAGCCCACAAGAGACAGGAACGTCCAACCAGGACCAGATCCATCTGCAAAAAAATGGGCTCAGTCACTCAAGCATGTGATTTATGTGGCATTGCCACTAATATCCTTGACCAAAGTTTTCAAATATGGTCAAAGTAGTTAATTTCTCTGCCCAGACACCCATTAATGTGACTATACAACACTGTGTAGTATAAGACCAAAGATTAAAATGTATTTTGGTTCATCTACAAAGCATTAAAATGATCTTGCAAACATTAGAGTCCTTTCAAATGAATAACAAAGCTTGAAAATGCAATACTTCACATGGATTTACAGAGAATAAGATCAGTTAGACCAGAGAGTTTTGTGACAGTTTAAGGGTACTGGAGTAGGGTCAGTGTTTGACACTTTGGGGTTTGAGAGGAACATATGCAAGGATCCAAATACAAGAACTAGTTAACCTTGGTCCCATAACTGTTTCCTAGTTTGATGTGAAGAACTACTATTTGTAGATTAATAGAACTAGGATCCAAATTGAGATTTTGGTATTAAGTGTTTGAAGAGACTAAGTGACTATGAAAGGCCTTATCTACGGGATATATAGAAAGGTTACAATGCCTAGTAGGATTTTTTAAGTGGTTGAGACAGAAACCAAGATTGAAACCAAATTGGAAGAGAGTATCTCTAGGAACCTTAGAGACTCAAAGTCTGAACATCATGTAATAAGGTATGAACATCATATAAGGATACCATCTGAAGCAAATTTGCTTCAGATGATATCCTTGGATTTTATTCACAAAATAGGAAGAGAGTATCTCTAGGAACCTTAGAGACTTAAGGTATGAACATAATCTAATACTTATAAATTAAGAAGCTATTCACATGTTTTGTTATACTTCTAACTGATAAGAGTGAAAAGTTGAAGCTGCTGAGGCTTAGCGTTTGAACACCAAGGAAAAAATTTACAAGGGAAGTGAGTATTCACTCACTGCCAAAAACGGGTAATTCCACGGAGTTATCCTAATCGAAGGAGGAACCACATCAGCACTGAGAATGGTATAGTCCTTATAGTTCATTTCTAAGTAACAACAAGAGGGTTTGCAAAGGATAATGTACATGCACAATATAATTGACAATCCAAGGGATATTCTAGTAGATTTGCAATAACTCTTTAAATTTTTTGACCTTTACATAGTCTTTAATTTTTTGTTCATGTGCAAAACTAAACTGTTCCATGTCTTTTTGTGTTGTGTAGACCCATGGTACATGAAGATCATAACTAGTTTTCTTTTAGTAACAACACAAAAATTCTCACTAGATGGTAAAGTCAGCATATTTAAACAAATAACATGGAAAATAATTTGAATAGAGATCATCTTACCATTCAATCATCTTTTTCAGTGTCAATGCTCTTCCCAATTGTGTGAAGATCAGACATGGTATAAATAGGGCAAAAACAGGCTACAAAAGAAATATTGTCAATGAAGTGAAGAATGAAACCAAAACTATTTACAACTTGTTTAAGAAATATTTCAAAGGATTCAATTAGGTATTTGGATTGATTCAATACCCAACTCTTCAATCTTCACCAAACTATCTAGAGACTTAATTGCCAATCTAATAGCCCTGCAGCGACCTTCTTAAGTCCATATCTCCAAAATTTTCCAAAGAACCAAATAAAAAGATTGCATTTATGGATACCCTTTTCCAAGAAATAAAACATATCAAAATATTCCTATAGGTTTCTTTGGGCCATATGTTGTTGTCCTTGCAATGTGACCCTAAAATGCATGAAAGTCAAGCAATTTAAGAAAGGAACTATATGCTAGTTTTACTTTCTAGACTCCATACTTTAAACAGTAATTAAATATGTCTCCAAATCATCAATTCCAAAGGGATTTAACTTGAGACCCCATGCAACACCATAAACCCCAAATTTACTATTACAAACCCTTAATACTAGGGCTTTCACAATGTCTTATCTCCCAAGCTTTCTAGGATTAACCAACGCTTGATTCATAGATAAATCATCATTTTAAGACAACCCATATCCTTAGATAGACCCCACACATGAGCCAAATACCTACTATAGTACTTTGGCATCCACTTCCTTCCCTCTTCGTCACAAATCCCTTGGTGTACACCACATTCTTCCTTTCTTCCTGCACTTACTTCATCCAAGTTATAAAATACATGTTAGAAGTTACCATCCCATGGATTCTAAGCCTTAAGACCCCATGGAATGGTTACCAATCAAAAGAAAATCAAAACTGTCTTAATAAATGACCCAATAATGTGTCTGTACAACACTGTGTAGTATAAGACCAAAGATTAAAATGTATTAAAATGTAGTATAAGACCAGAGATTAAAATATATTTGTCTTCTAACCAAGACTTGGTAGACTTCAATTGCAATGTTTCTCAATTATGTTAAGTGTTGCTAAGCTATGGAGAACTATGATCGAACACAAAGGGAAGTATGGCTAGGTTGTAGGTAAGGGTTTATATGTTAATGAGCAAGGTGAAGGGGAAGACGCTTGTATTAAGGTTGCAACCACTTCCTTTTCCACTAGTTGAGTGCTATGAAAATGTGATGTGCCCCTGAGTTAGGTCCATTGTGTATATGTGAATTGGTCAAGAGTCAAAGAAGTTGCTGAGTTATCTCCATCCTTAAAGAACATTTGGAATGGGGCTTGCTTTATCTTAGAGAAAAGTAGAGATACCTTCTTGCATTGAAGTACCAAAATTTTAATGTTAGAGATGGATTTCAATTATGTGCAAAGGAGAAGTGATGGAGAATGCTCACTTTGCAACTAAGACTGAAGAAAAGAAAAGAAGAAAGTAAGTTATTTTAAATCAGACTGTTAAAAACATCAGGATTTTACGGTCTTTCCATTATGATTCATTTTTTTTGTGAAATTCCAATGTCGACATAGATGTAGATTATGAAAATAAAGAAAGGGATCCATCAAGAAGTTTTGTGTCGATTAAAAGGAAACATCAACATTAATTTTTATACAGAAATGATGTGTTAACTAGTAGTGGCCTAGCTTGGACTGATGATGATATCTGGAATTTAATAACTTGTGTTGATTGTTGCAGATGGACCTTTGTATGAAGAGGAGAGTTTGTAACATTGTGTAAGGGATGTTTTCAGTAGTGAAAAACTACTAGGCTTCATTGTGTCAGATAATATAGAGGGATCGATAATGAATGTGTATCATTTACAAGGGAAGCACCTACATTCTCTAGCAATTGGATTCATTTCCTTTTCCATGTTACATTATCTGGAAGAACATTCAAACATTGCAAGGACACTGGAAGATTTTTTGAGACATTGGTTTGAGTTCATACAAACTACAAAAAATGTGAGTGGTGTGGACCCTCTTAATCAGCCATTAGGATATAAAAGCTATGTGATTTCTCTATTCTTTGATTGAACTAGATTTCTATCAAATTTCTAAATGGCTGAATTGAAGAACATGGGAAGACAACAGACCACTATGCAAAATCATATGCATGGAATTCTTCCAACATGATGTCCACAAAAAAATATGGTTAATGGTGCCCACTATGGTGAGATTTTATTTTAGGTAATTTGCTTCATGTAAAATAATATTTGAACAACATGAGGCTACACAGGTTATTCAATAACTAGAAAGGATCACAGAGGCTTATCTTGATTTGTATCTTTGATATGAAGGTGACCAATGTGCCTAACTCTTGACCAATTCACATATACACAATGGCCTAACTCTTGACCAATGTCCCTTTGATATGAAGGTGACCAATGCACCTAATTTAGCTTATAAATTTTATTCAAGAGAAAGCTAAGAGGAACACTATAAGTTTGGTAAGATGTATTTTAAAGAGAGACAAAGAAAAAGGAAAGCCAGCAAACAGATTTTCATTTCAAAAAACACAAAGGCATGAAAATTTAAGCTACTACAAGCTAATAAAAATTGTGTCCATTTGACTCACTGTCTGAGGTAAGATTGTGTTCTCATCATGGGTAGTCAGTACCAATACAAAAGTTCTAAATGGAACTTAATTAGATTGACCGACCATAGAACATATGTATTGCTACAAGCATAAAGAAGTCAAGACATTGAGATTAGAAATATTAAAACAAAAAACAATTTGTGAAATTTTTTCTAGACAAAGGACTAAGAAGCAAACTAGAAAATGATAAACTGAATGAACCACATAGAACAAATATAAGAGACAGTAAAAATTGAAGATTCTTGAAAGCATGATAAAAATCTAGATAGTTATTCACTAGAAGAATCAAAGAATTAATGTCAATATACATATAAATGGTAAATTAGCAATGCGAACTCAACATAGGTAAGCTAGCTAAAATTTAAAGTATCCAAACTCTAATTTGGGGTTGAGATGTAGAAAGTAGCACAGAAGCATGTTCCTAATCAAATCAAAATTTGGAGAAATTTTACCTAGAAAAGGTTTATCAAAGATTAGATACCCTAGGTCGTGTTGATGGAAGTCCTCCTGAGAGATCAAGCCAGACTTTTTAAGGGCTTCATGTTACCTGCAAGACCTAGAAAACACCCAAATGAAGGATCTCAATGCAGTCCATCAAATTTAGATATGGAATTTCTTTCTTTTCCTCTGAAATTTTTATTTTTCATCTTCCTCCCGCCTTCCTCTACCTCTTACCGCCTAAATGAAAAAACATTTATGTTTTTGTCTTTAGTTTTAATTAAAGATAATAATGATAATATCCACTTTTATTTATAATAATTATTAGCAATTACACCTTGGTGTGTAATGGGTAAGAGGCATGGAAGATTAATTAGAATAAATGTTAGTTTTCTTTTTCATAACTTGATAGTTTTGAGCATACTAAATTGCTTGATTGATGTCTGGATATATATGTATTGAAAGAATTACTATGTAACAAGTTTACAAATTACTTAAATATCAAATAACTTCTTAGGAAATCCATGGCCATGAAAGTATCTAGATATGATGTGAAGCCTTCCTAAGGCCCATAAAACTTAATTGTTATAATGAAGTTTGTGTGTTAATTAAATTCTAAAATCAATTAACATTATATTTAATTTTCTATCCAGCAATCATAATAAGTTTAATGTAATGTAATTTGTTTTGCCACAAATCTATGAAGTGAAAAAGATGTCACTAAGACAGTGTCACCCCAGACAATAAAAAATAGTTTTAGTTTTTAATTTAAAATTATTAAAATAATAATTTAAGTTTTAAAGAAGAATTAATGTTAATTTCATCTTTTAAAATTGTCTTAAATTGTTATTTTATATAATAGTGTGATGTAGCATGTAAACGTCTATTCTATAAACATAAGGAATGGAAGACAACTAGTCACAACAAAATGGTGATTTAATAAAAAACCACCTAAATGGTGCTTTGAATACTTGAACAATATGTTTAAGGTCTTGGAATTAATGTGTTCAACTCTCCAATCTATCATAACATGTACCTACACTACTTATGCTAGAGCTCTTTTACATTTTGGGCACGGGCACATATACAATGATTATCTCACCAAAATTTCAAAGTAGATGCAATTCAATGTAATGTTAAAATTTATAATTGTAGAAATGTTTGAATATTTACATACTTTTTATATCATTTGTCAAAACTACCATGCAGACTGGTGTCATCAATTGTAGCATCTGGGTGTAAGTTAAAGAATAGTAAGGCATCCCATTTGTTGGGATTCGTTGCATACAAAAAAGTAGTTTGAGAAGAGAAGATAAAATTGAGCGCATTTGATAAATATATCTGAATATAATAGATAATTAAATTTAAACTTTTAGCGATAACACATGAATTTCCACGGTTGGCACATTCTGATCATGAATAATCTTTTGGCTAGCTCGACCTTGCCTGAAAATTAAACATATGTATCAACAATATTTGAATAATGACATAACTACTAATGTTCACCTCGGGATACAAAAAAAATAATGAAACATCTAAAAATTATAGAGCACATAGAATAGTTAATGTGAAATGCAACAATAAGTCTATTGGCGAACAAAATATTAGAGCACAACGAATAATGTTCACACAATAAGTTTATTGGCAAACACACATTATTGGTGAAATGCAACTTCTAAAAATATAAGTATATAATATTATCAAATGTTAATATGTAAAAGAGTATTAATCATTCATTTATTCATTTTTATAATTAGGGTGACTAATCATTTAGTCACTTATTTGGTCATTTATTTAGTCATTTATTTAGTCATTTTACCTGCTGACCAAATTAGTTATTTATTTAGTCATTTTACCTGATGACCAAATTAGTCATTTATTTAGTTATTTTAGTTGTGATTTTACCCGATGACCAAATTGGTCATTTATTTAGTCATTTATATTTGTGAATTATAAAAAATAGGTAGAAGATGATCAATTTTAGTCATCTGACTAAAAATTTTAGTTATGTGACTAAAAGTTTTAGTCACCTGGTCATTTATTGCCCAAATTCTACTAGTGAACAGATCTGTGAAAGAGGAAACATCCTCAATTGATTCAATAAAAATGGAATAGAATTACAAAAAAAAGATTAAAAAGTGATCAATCCTTATAAAGGAGATCAAAACCCTGATATGGGTGAAGAAACCAAGGTTGCATGAATAATTAATAAAAGAATCAATTATTGCATGCCTAAAGTTTAGCTTAAGTGAAATAGAGATAAAAGGGACTTAATAACTAAATCAAATGATGATTTAATTAATAAGTGAAAGGTGACTTAATAATTAAATCAATAATGATTTAATTAATAAGTGAAAATACCCTTTTAACTCTAACACCCCCTTAAGATAAACTTGGGGAGAAGCTAAAAAACCTAGAAACAACTATAAAAAGTAGGAAAGATGGGTCCCCGCAAAATGGCCTGATGAGGTACCCAAGTACCAAAAATATCTGTAAAAAGGAGAAAGGAGAAAACCCAGTGGGAAAAACCCTTCTCCAAAAAGAGATGAAGCCTAGTGAAGGACTGAAGAAGCCTCCAAACTAGAGAATGTCCCAGAGTGCAAAATAGATTACTGAATTTGACTGCCAAAAAAGGCTGCAAGATAGAAAAATCAGAAAATATAACCTTCAGAAAAGTGTCTGGCTCAGAAAGAGCTTTTTGACGATATAAAAAAGTCAAAAATCAGTCTTTGTTTGCTCTAGATAGAGCGAAAAACTGTAGGCTACTCATTATGAAAAAAAACAAGTTTTATGATAGTTTCATGGCCATCAAATTTAACCTCACTGTTAGACCTGCGAATGTTGACATTAGCAGCACGAAAACTGAGGCAACATGAAAATTGAGGTGACACAGAAATTGAGGTGACACAAAAATTGAGGTGACACAAAAATCAAGGCATCATGGAAATCAAGGTGACACAAAAATTGATGCGGCACAAAAATTGAAGTGGCACAAAAATCAAGGTGGAACATAAATCGATGAAGATTTTTGCCTTGTAAAGTGTGCCAAGGGTCGTGCATGCAAAAAATATTGCCCAAATTTAAACTGTGTCCAAATAGGAAATGTCTTATATGAAAATTGGGTTTCTTGGGCCTTCTAGACACAACCCAAATGTTAGTTTTTGCCCAAAGTACTTCAAAAAATAAATCCTCCCAAAATTCTCAAAAACACAAATTTAAAAAACAAGGCCAAATCTCTCATGAAGAGAACAGGGGCATGAAAGGGCAGAGCTCTGATACCATATTGGAGTTGATAAAAAACTATCAACCCTATAGCTCCCAAGAAACACCTGCATGGAAACACCTGTCACATAAAGAAAGAAGCAAAAGCTATAGAGGCAAAAAATAACAGATCTGTAAAAGAGGAAACATCCTTAATTGATTCAATAAAAATAGAATGGAATTATAAAAAAGGATTAAAAAGTGATCAATCCTTATAAAGGAGATCAAAACCCTGAGATGGGTGAAGAAACCAAGGTTGGGTGAATAAACCAAGGTTGCATGAATAATTAATAAAAGAATCAATTATTGAATGCCTAAAGTTTAGCTTAAGTGAAATAGAGATAAAAGGGACTTAATAATTAAATCAAATGATAATTTTAATTAATAAGTGAAAGGTGACTTAATAATTAAATCAATAATGATTTAATTAATAAGTGAAAATACCCTTTTAACTCTAACACCCCCCTTAAGATAAACTTGGGGAGAAGTTAAAAAACCTAGAAACAACTGGAGAAAGCAGGAAAGATGGGTCCCTACAACATGGCCTGATGAGGTACCAAAGTATAAAAAATCTCTGTAAAGAGGAGAAAATGAGAAAACCCAGTGGGAAAAATCCCTCTCCAAAAAGAGATGAAACTTAGTGAAAGATTGAAGAAGCCTCCAAAATAGAGAATGTCCCAAAGTGCAAAATAGATTGCTGAATTTGACTACCAAAAATGGCTACAAGATGGAAAAATCATAAAATCTAACCTCCAAAAAATTTTCTGGCTTGGAAAGAGCTTTCCAACGATATAAAGAAGTCAAAAATCAGCCTTCATTTGCTCTAGATAGAGCGAAAAAACCACAGGCTACTCATTATGAAAAAAGTAAGTTGTATGACAGTTTCATGGCCATCAAATTTAACCTCATTGTCAGACCTGCAACTGCTGACATCAGTGGCAGAGAAACTGAGGCAACACGAAAATTGAGGCAATATAGAAATCGATGTGACACGAAAATTGAGGCAACATGAAAATCGAGGCCTCCTAGAAACCAAGGTGACACAAAAATTGAAGCAGCATGGAAATCGAGGTGGCATAAAAATTGATGCAGATTTTTGCCTCGTAAAGTGAGCCAAGGGTCGTGCTTTCAAAAAATAGTGCCCAAATTTGAACTATGTCTAAATAGGACATGTCTTATATAAAAATTGAGTTTTTTGGGCCTTCCAGACACAACCCAGATGTCAATTTTTGCCCAAAGTGCTCCAAAAAATAAATCCTCCCAAAATCTCCAAAAAACTAAGATTAAAACCTCTCGAAAACACAAATTTTAAAAATAAGGCCAAATATCTCATGAAGAGAATAGGGGCATGAAAGGGTGGAGCTCTAATACCATATTGGATTTGATGAAAAACTATCAACCCTATAGCTCCCAAGAATCACCTGCATTCAAACACCTATCACAGAAAGAGAGAAGCAAAAGCTTTGGATGCCAAAAATAACAAATCTGTGAAAGAGAAAACATCTTCAATTGATTCACTAAAAATGGAATGAAATTACATAAAAAAGTATTAAAAAGTGATCAATCCTTATAAAGGAGATCAAAACCCTGAGATGGGTGAAGAAACCAAGGTTGGGTGAAGAAACCAAGGTTGCATGAATAATTAATAAAAGAATCAATTATTGCATGCCTAAAGTTTAGCTTAAGTGAAATAGAGATAAAAGGGACTTAATAATCAAATCAAATGATGATTTAATTAATAAGTGAAAGGTGATTTAATAATTAAATCAATAATGATTTAATTAATAAGTGAAAATACTATTTTACCTCTAACACCCCCTTTAAGATAAACTTGGGGAGAAGCTAAAAAATCTAGAAAAACTATAGAATGTAGGAAAGATGAGTCCCCGCAACATGGCTTGATGAGGTACCCAAGTACAAAAAATCTCTATAAAAAGGAGAAAATGAGAAAACCCAGTGGGAAAAACCACTCTCCAAAAAGATATGAAGCCTAGTGAAGGACTGAAGAAGCCTCCAAACTAGAGAATGTCGTAGAGTGAAAAATAGATCGCTGACTTTGACTACAAAAAAGGATGAAAAATAGAAAAATCAGAAAATCTAACATCCAAAAAAGCGTCTGTCTCGGAAAGAGCTTTTCGACGATATAAAAAAGTCAAAAATTGGCCTTGGTTTGCTCTAGATAGAGCGAAAAAACTGCAGGCTACTCATTATGAAAAAAATAAGTTGTATGATGGTTTCATGGTCGTCAAATTTAACCTCACTGTCAGACCTGCGACTGTTGACATCAGCGGCAAGGAAACTGAGGCAACACAAAAATCAAGGCAACATAGAAATCGAGGTGACATGAAAATTGAGGCAACACAAAAATTGAGGCATCATGAAAATTGAGGTGGCATAGAAATTGATGCGACATAGAAATCAAAGCAGCATGGAAATCGAGGTGGCACAAAAATTGATGTAGATTTTTGCCTCGTAAAGCATGCCAAGGGTCATGCATGCAAAAAATAGTGCCCAAATTTTAACTATGTCCAAATAGGATGTGTCCTATATGAAAATTGGATTTCTTGGGCCTTCCAGACACAACCTAGATGTTGGTTTTTGTCCAAAGTGCACTAAAAAATAAATCCTCCCAAAATCTCTGAAAAATCTAAGATAAAAACCTCTCAAAAACATAGATTTAAAAAATAAGGCCAAATCTCTCATGAAGAGATCAGGGGCATGAAAGGGTGAAGCTCTGATACCACATTGGAGTTGATGAAAAACTATCAACCCTACAGCTCCCAAGAATCACCTACATGCAAACACCTGTCACAGAAAGAGAGAAGCAAAAGCTATGGAAGCCAAAAATAACAAATCTGTGAAAGAAGAAACATCCTTAATTGATTCAATAAAAATGGAATTGAATTACAAAAAAATGATTAAAAAGTGATCAATCCTTATAAAAGAGATCAAAACCCTGAGATTGGTGAAGAAACCAAGATTGGGTGAATAAACCAAGGTGGGTAAAGAAACCAAGGTTGCATGAATAATTAATAAAATAATCAATTATTGTATGCCTAAAGTTTAACTTAAGTGAAATAGAGATAAAAGGGAATTAATAATTAAATTAAATGATGATTTAATTAATAAGTGAAAGGTGACTTAATAATTAAATCAATAATGATTTAATTAATAAGTGAAAATACCCTTTTAACTCTAACACCCCCCCTTAAGATAAACATGGGGAGAAGCTAAAAAACTTAGAAACAACTACAAAAAGAAGAAAAGATGGGTCCCCACAAAATGCCCTGATGAGGTACCCAAGTACCAAAAATCACTGTAAAGAGGAGAAAAGGAGAAAACCTAGTGGGAAAAACCCTTCTCCAAAAAGAGATGAAGCCTAGTGAAGGACTTAAGAAGCCTCCAAACTAGAGAATGTCCCAGAGTGCAAAATAGATTGCTGACTTTGACTACCAAAAAAGGCTACAAGATGGAAAAATTAGAAAATATAACCTCCAAAAAAGTGTCTGGCTCAGAAAGAGATTTTTGACGATATAAAAAAGTCAAAATTCAGCCTCCGTTTGCTCCAAATAGAGCAAAAAAACTAAAGGCTACTCATTATAAAAAAAAAAGTTGTATGACAGTTTTATGGCCGTCAAATTTAACCTCACTGTCAGACCTGCAACTATTGACATCAGCAACACGAAAACTAAGGCAACATGAAAATTGAGGCGATACAAAAATTGAGGTGACACAAAAATTGAGGTGACATGAAAATTGAGGCATCATGGAAATCAAGGTGGTATAGAAATTGATGCGGCATGGAAATCAAAAAAGCATATAAGTCGAGGTGGCACAGAAATCAATGTATATTTTTGCCTTGTAAAGCGTGCTAAGGGTCGTGCATGCAAAAAATAGTGCCCATATTTGAACTATGTCCAAATAGGATGTGTCTTATATGAAAATTAGGGTTCTTGGGCCTTCCGAACACAACCCAAATGTTGGTTTTCGCCCAAAGTGCTCCAAAAAATAAATTCTCCCAAAAAACTTAAAAATCTAAGATAAAAACCTCTCAAAAACATAGATTTAATAAACAAGGCCAAATCTCTCATGAAAAGAACAAGGGCATGAAAGGGCAAAGCTCTAATACCATATTAGAGTTGATAAAAAACTATCAACCCTACAGCTCCCAAGAATCACCTACATGCAAACACCTGTCACATAAAGAGAGAAGGGAAAGCTATGGAGGCCAAAAATAACAGATCAGTAAAAGAGGAAACATCCTCAATTGTTTCAAAAAAAAAGAATGGAATTACGAAAAAAAGATTAAAAAGTGATCAATCCTTATAAAGGAGATCAAAACCCTAAGATGGGTGAAGAAACTAAGGTTGGGTGAATAAACCAAGGTTGCATGAATAATTAATAAAAGAATCAATTATTGCATGCCTAAAGTTTAGCTTAAGTGAAATAGAGATAAAAGGGACTTAATAATTAAATCAAATGATGATTTAATTAATAAGTGAAAGGTGATTTAATAATTAAATCAATAATGATTTAATTAATAAGTGAAAATACCCTTTTAACTCTAACACCCCCTTAAGATAAACTTGGGGAGAGGCTAAAAAACATAGAAACAACTACAGAAAGCAGGAAAGATGGGTCCCCACAACATGGTCTGATTAGGTACCCAAGTAAAAAAATCCCTATAAAAAGGAGAAAACCCAATGGGAAAAACCCCTCTCCAAAAAGAGATGAAGCCTAGTGAAGGACTGAAGAAGCCTCCAAACTAGAGAATGTCCCAGAGTGCAAAATAGATCGCTGAATTTGACTGCCAAAAAATGCTGCAAGATGGAAAAATAGAAAATCTAACCTCCAGAAAAGTGTCTGGCTCAGAAAGAGCTTTCCGATGATATAAAGAAGTCAAAAATCAGCCTCAGGTTGCTCCAGATAAAGCGAAAAACCCACAGGCTACTCATTATGAAAAAAAAATAAGTTATATGACGGTTTCATGGCCGTCAAATTTAAACTCACTATTAGACTGGTGACTGCTGACATCACCGACATGGAAACCGAGGCAACATGAAAATTTAGGTGACATAGAAATCAAGGTGACACAAAATTGAGGCGACACATAAATTGAGGCATCATGGAAATCAAGGCAGCACAGAAATTGATGAGGCACAAAAATTGAAGTAGCACAAAAATCGAGGTGGCACAAAAATTGATGTAGATTTTTGCCTTGTAAAGCATACCAAGGGTCGTGCATGCAAAAAATAGTGCCTAGATCTGAACTATTTCCAAATAGGGCATTGCTTATATGAAAATTGAGTTTCTTGGGCCTTCCAGACACAACCCAGATGTCAATTTTTATCCAAAGTACTTCAAAAAATAAATTCTCTCAAAATCCCCAAAAATCTAAGATAAAAACCTCTCAAAAACACAGATTTAAAAAATAAGGCCAAATTTCTCATGAATAGAATAGGGGCATGAAAGGGCGGAGCTCTGATACCATATTGGAGTTTATGAAAAATATCAACCCTATAGCCCCCAAGAATCACCTGCATGCAAACACCTGTCACAGAAAGAGAGAAGCAAATGCTATGGAGGCAAAAAACAACAGATCTGTGAAAGAGGAAACATCCTTAATTGATTCAATAAAAATGAAATGGAATTACAAAAAGAGGATTAAAAAGTGATCAATCCTTTTAAAGGAGACCAAAACCCTGAGATTGGTGAAGAAACCAAGGTTGGGTGAAGAAACCAAGGTTGTATGAATAATTAATAAAAGAATCAATTATTGCATGTCTAAAGTTTATCTTAAGTGAAATAGAGATAAAACATACTTAATAATTAAATCAAATGATGATTTAATTAATAAGTGAAAGGTGACTTAATAATTAAATCAATAATGATTTAATTAATAAGTGAAAATACCCTTTTAACTCTAACACCCCCCCTTAAGATAAACTTGCGGAGAAGCTAAAAAACCTAGAAACAATTGCATAAAATAGGAAAGATGGGTCCCCGCAACATGGCTTGATGAGGTGCCCAAGTATAAAAAATCTCTATAAAGAGGAGAAAAGGAGAAAATCTAGTGGGAAAAACCCCTCTCCAAAAAGAGATGAAACCTAATGAATGTCCCAGAGTGCAAAACAGATCATTGACTTTGACTACCAAAAAAGGCTGCAAGATGGAAAAATCAGAAAATCTAACCTCCAATAAAGTGTCTGGCTTGAAAAGAGCTTTTTGACAATATAAAGAAGTCAAAAATTGGCCTTTGTTTGCTCCAGATAGAGTGAAAAAATTACAGACTGCTCATTATGAAAAAAAAGCAAGTTGTATGACGGTTTCATAGCCGTCAAATTTAACCTCACTGTCAGACCTGTGACTGCTGACATCAGCGGCACAAAAATTGAGACAACACAAAAATTGAGGAAACACAGAAATCGAGGTGACAAGAAAATTGAGGAATCATGTAAATTGAGGTGGCATAGAAATTGATGTGACACGTAAATTGAAGCAGCATGGAAATTGAGGTGGCACAAAAATTGATGTAGATTTTTGCCTCGTAAAGCATGTTAAGGGTTGTGCATGCAAAAAATAGTGCCCAGATTTAGACAGTGTCCAAATAGGACGTGTCTTATATGAAAATTGTGTTTCTTGGGCCTTCTGGACACAACCCAAATATCGATTTTTGCCCAAAGTGTTCCAAAAAAAATCCTCCCAAAATTCTTGAAAATCTAAGATAAAAACCTATCAAAAATACAGATTTAAAAAATAAGGCCAAATCTCTCATGAAGAGAATAGGGGCATAAAAGGGTGGAGATCCGATACCATATTGGAGTTGATGAAAAACTATTAACCTTACAGCTCCCAAGAATGACCTGCATGCAAACACCTATCACAGAAAGAGAGAAGCAAAAGCTAACGATGCCAAAAACAATAGATCTCTGAAAGAAAAAAAAACATCCTCAATTGATTGAATAAAAATGGAATGGAATTATGAAAAAAGGATTAAAAAGTGATCAATCTTTATAAAGGAGATCAAAACCTTGAGATGGGTGAAGAAACCAAGGTTGCATGAATAATTAATAAAATAATCAATTATGGCATGCCTAAAGTTTAGCTTAAGTGAAATAGAGATAAAAGGGACTTAATAATTAAATCAAATGATGATTTAATTAATAAGTGAAAGGTGACTTAATAATTAAATCAATAATAACATGGCCAGATGAGGTACCCAAGTACAAAAAATCTCTGTAAAGAGGAGAAAATCCAGTGGGAAAAACCCCTCCAAAAAGAGATGAAGCATAGTGAAGGACTGAAAAAGCCTCCAAAAAAGAGAATGTCCCAGAGTGCAAAATAGATTGCTGAATTTCACTACCAAAAAAGGCTGCAAAATAGAAAAATAAAAAAATCTAACCTCCAGAAAAGCGTCTGGCTTAGAAAGAGCTTTTCGACGATATAAAGAAGTCGTAAATCGGTCTCCGTTTGCTCCAGATAGAGCGAAAAAATAGTAGGCTACTCATTATGAAAAAAAAAAGTTGTATGACAGTTTCATGGTTGTCAAATTCAACCTCACGATCAGACCTGCGACTGTTGACATCAGCGGCATGGAAACCGAGGCAACACAAAAATCAAGGTGAGATGAAAATTAAGGCGATACAAAAATCAAGGCATCATGGAAATTGAGGTGGCACATAAATTGATGCAGCACATAAATCAAAGCAACATAAAAAATCAAGGTGGCACAGAAATCGATGCAAATTTTTGCCTCGTAAAGCATGACAAGGGTCATACATGCAAAAAATAGTGCCCATATTTGAACTGTGTCCAAATATGACATGTCTTATATGAAAATTGGGTTTCTTGGACCTTCCAAACCCAACCCAGATGTCAGTTTTTGCACAAAGTGCTCCAAAAATAAATTCTCCCAAAATCTCCAAAAATCTAAGATAAAAACCTCTCGAAAACACATATTTAAAAAATAAGGCCAAATCTCTCATGAAGAGAACAGGGGTATGAAATGGTGGAGCTCTGATACCATATTGGATTTGATGAAAAACTATCAACCCTACAGCTCTCAAGAATCACCTGCATGCAAACACTTGTCACAGAAAGAGAAAAGCAAAAGCTATGGAGGCCAAAAATAATAGATATGTGAAAGAGGAAACATCCTCAATTGATTCAATAAAAATAGAATGAAATTACCAAAAAAATATTAAAAAGTGATCAATCCTTATAAAGGAGATCAAAACCCTGAGATGGGTGAAGAAACCAAGGTTGGGTGAATAAACCAAGGTTGGGTCAAGAAACCAAGGTTGCATGAATAATTAATAAAAGAATCAATTATTGCATGTCTAAAGTTTAGCTTAAGTGAAATATAGATAAAAGAGACTTAATAATTAAATCAAATGATGATTTAATTAATAAGTGAAAGGTGACTTAATAATTAAATCAATAATGATTTAATTAATAGGTGAAAATACCCTTTTAACTCTAACACCCCCCTTAAGATAAACTTGGGGAGAAGCTAAAAAACCTAGAAACAACTACAGAAAGAAGGAAAGATGGGTCCCCGCAACATCGCCTGATGAGGTACCCAAGTATAAAAAATCTCTGTAAAGAGGAGAAAATGAGAAAACCCAGTCAGAAAAACCCCTCTCCAAAGAGAGATGAAGCCTAGTGAAGGACTGAAGAAGACTCCAAACTAGAGAATGTCCAAGAGTGCAAAATAGATCGTTGACTTTGACTGCCAAAAAAGGCTGTGAAATTTAAAATGGTAGCATTTGACATTAAAATATTAAGTGGGTTTTCCTCTGATTGTGTAAAACTGAAACTTTAAATTAATATTTGAAAGTTTAAATTAATATTTTGATGTCAAATGTTTCCAATTTAAAATAGAAGCATTTGACATCAAAATATTAGGTGGGTTTTCCTTTGATTGAGCAAAATTGAAAGTTTAAATTAATATTTTTAAATGAGCTTTGATGTTAATGAAATTTAAAATCAAAGCATTTGACATCAAAATATTTGGTGGGTTTACCTCTGATCGTGAAAAATTGAAACTTTTTTGTGACACGTTTTACGTCCGGGAGCAAAATTGAAATTTTAAATAAATATTTCAAACGAGTTCAGATCTTCATGAAATTTAAAATGGAAGCATTTGACATCAAAATATTAGGTGGGTTTTCCTCTGCTTGAGAAAAATTGAAACTTTAAATTAATATTTCAAATGAGCTCTGATCTTCATGAAATTTAAATTGGAAGCATTTGACATCAAAATATTAGGTGGGTTTTCCACCGATTGTGTAAAATTGAAACTTGAAATTAATATTTCAAACAAGCTCATATCTCTGTGAAATTTATAACAAAAGCATTTGACATCAAAATATTAGGTGGGTTTTCCTCTGATTGAGCAAGATTGAAACTTTAAATTATTATTTCAAAGGAGATCTGATCTTCATGAAATTTAAAATGGAAGCATTTGACATTAAAATATTAGGTGGGCTTTCCTCTGATTGTGTAAATTTAAAACTTTAAATTAATATTTTGATGTCAAATGTTTCCAATTTAAAATAGAAGCATTTGACATCAAAATATTAGGTGGGTTTTCCTCTGATTGAGTAAAATTGAAAGTTTAAATTAATATTTTAAACAAGCTCCGATGTTCATAAAATTTAACATGGAAGCATTTGACATCAAAATATTAGGTGGGTTTACCTCTGATTGTACAAAATTGAAATTTTTTTGTCTAACATTTTACGTCTAGGAGCAAAATTGAAACGTTAAATAAATATTTCAAACAAGCTAAGATCTTCGTCAAATTTAAAATAGAAGCATTTGACATCAAAATATTAGGTGGGTTTTCCTCTAATTGAGCAAAATTGAAACTTAAAATTAATATTTCAAATGAGCTCCGATTTTTGTGAAATTTAAATTAGAAGCATTTGACATCAAAATATTAGGTGGGTTTTCCACTGATTGTGTAAAATTGAAACTTGAAATTAATATTTCAAACGAGCTCGGATCTCTGTGAAATTTAAAATAGAAGCATTTGACATCAAAAT
>MU225282.1:465676-502434 GCA_018584345.1 Thuja plicata | reverse complement strand
GTAAAATTGAAACTTTAAATTAATATTTCAAATGAGCTCAGATCTTCATGAAATTTAAAATGGAAGCATTTGACATCAAAATATTAGGTGGGTTTTCCTCTGATTGAGAAAAATTGAAACTTTAAATGAATATTTCAAACCAGCTCCGATCTTCTTGAAATTTAAATTGGAAGTATTTGACATCAAAATATTAGGTGGGTTTTCCAATGATTATGTAAAATTGAAACTTGAAATTAATATTTCAAACAAGCTCGGATCTCTGTGAAATTTAAAATAGAAGCATTTGACATCAAAATATTAGGTGGGTTTTCCTCTGATTGAGCAAAATTCAAGCTTTAAATTAATATTTCAAACGAGATTCGATCTTCATGAAATTTAAAATGGAAGCATTTGACATTAAAATATTAGGTGGGTTTTCCTCAGATTGTGTAAAACTAAAACTTTAAATTAATATTTGAAACTTTAAATTAATATTTTGATGTCAAATGATTTCAATTTAAAATAGAAGAATTTGACATCAAAATATTAGCTGGGTATTCCTCTGATTGAGCAAAATTGAAAGTTTAAATTAATATTACAAATGAGCTCTGATTTTCATGAAATTTAAAATGGAAGCATTTGATATCAAAATATTATGTTGGTTTACCTCTGATTGTGCAAAATTGAAAATTTTTTGTGACACGTTTTATGTCCGGGACAAAAATTGAAACTTTAAATTAATATTTCAAATGAGCTCACATCTTCGTGAAATTTAAAATGGAAGCATTTGACATGAAAATATCAGGTGGGTTTTCCTCTGATTGAGCAAAATTGAAACTTTAAATTGATATTTCAAATGAGCTCTGATCTTCGTGAAATTTAAATTGGAAGCATTTGACATCAAAATATAAGGTGGGTTTTCCACTGATTCTGTAAAATTGAAACTTGAAATTAATATTTCAAACAAGCTCAGATCTCTGTGAAATTTAAAAAAGAATCATTTGACATCAAAATAATAGGTGGGTTTTCCTCTGATTGAGAAAAATTGAAACTTTAAATTAATATTTCAAATGAGATCCAATCTTCATGAAATTTAAAAAGGAAGCATTTGACATTAAAATATTAGGTGGGTTTTCCTCTGATTGCATAAAACTGAAACTTTAAATTAATATTTGAAACTTTAAATTAATATTTTGATGTCAAATGCTTTCAATTTAAAATAGAAGCATTTGACATCAAAATATTAGGTGGGTTTTCCTCTGATTGAGAAAAATAGAAAGTTTAATTTAATATTTCAAATGAGCTCTGATGTTTGTGAAAATTAAAATGGAAGCATTTGACATCAAAATATTAGGTGGGTTTACCTCTGATTGTGCAAAATTGAAACTTTTTTATGACATGTTTTACGTCCGGGAGAAAAATTAAAACATTAAATTAATATTTCAGACAAGCTCCGATCTTCGTAAAATTTAAAATGGAAGCATTTGACATCAAAATATTAGGTGGCTTTTCCTCTGATAGAGAAAAATTGAAGCTTTAAATTAATATTTAAAATGAGCTCCGATCTTCGTGAAATTTAAATTGGAAGCATTTGACATCAAAATATTAGGTGGGTTTTCCACTGATTGTGTAAAATTGAAACTTGAAATTAATATTTCAAAGGAGTTCAGATCTCTGTGAAATTTAAAATAGAAGCATTTGACATCAAACTATTAGGTGGGTTTTCGTCTGATTGAGTAAAATTGAAACTTTAAATTAAAATTTCAAACGAATGACATTAAAATATTATAGGTGGGTTTTCCTCTGATTGTGTAAAATTGAAAGTTCAAATTAATATTTAAAAATTTAATTTAATATTTTGAAGTCAAATGTTTCAATTTAAAATAGAAGCATTTGAGATCAAATTATTAGGTGGGTTTTATTCTGAGTGAGCAAAATTGAAATTTTAAATTAATATTTCAAACGAGCTTCAAAGTTCATGAAAATTAAAATGGAACCATTTGACATTAATATTTTAGGTGGGTTTACCTCTAATTGTGCAAAATTGAAACTTTTTGGTGACACATTTTACGTTCGGGAGCAAAATTGAAACTTTAAATTAATATTGCAAACAAGCTTCGATCTTCGTGAAATTCAAAATGGAAGCATTTGACATCAAAATATTAGGTGGGTTTTCCTCTAATTGAGCAAAATTGAAACTTTAAATTAATATTTCTAATGAGCTCCGATCTTCGTGAAAATTAAATTGGAAGCATTTGACATCAAATTATTAGGTGGGTTTTCCAATGATTGTGTAAAATTGAAACTTGAAATTAATATTTCAAACGAGCTCAAATCTCCGTGAAATTTAAAATAGAAGCATTTGACATCAAAATATTAGATGGGTTTTCCTCTGATTGAGCAAAATTGAAACTTTAAATTAATACTTCAAACGAGATCTGATCTTCATGACATTAAAAATGGGAGCATTTTACATTAGAATTTTAGGTGGGTTTTCCTCTGATTGTGTAAAACTAAAACTTTAAATTAATATTTGAAACTTGAAATTAATATTTTGATGTCAAAGGAGTCCAATTTAAAATAGAAGCATTTGACATCAAAATACTAGGTGGGTTTTCCTCTGATTGACCAAAATTGTAAGTTTAAATTAATATTTCAAAGGAGCTCTGATGTTTGTAAAATTTAAAATGGAAGCATTTGACATCAAAATATTAGATGGTTTTACCTCTGATTGTGAAAAATTGAAACTTTTTTGTGACATATTTTTACGTCCGGGAGCAAAATTGAAACTTTAAATTAATATTTGAAATGAGCTCAGATCTTCATGAAATTTAAAATGGAAGCATTTGACATCAAAATATTAGGAGGGTTTTCCTCTAATTGAGAAAAAATGAAAATTTAAATTAATATTTCAAACGAGTTCTGATCTTCGTAAAATTTAAATTGGAAGCATTTGACATCAAAATATTAGGTAGGTTTTCCATTGATTGTGTAAAATTGAAACTTGGAATTAATATTTCAAACGAGCTCAGATCTCTGTGAAATTTAAAATAGAAGCATTTGACATCAAAATATAAGGTGGGTTTTCCTCTGATTGAGCAAAACTGAAACTTTAAATTAATATTTCAAACGATATTCGATCTTCGTGAAATTTAAAATGGAAGCATTTGACATTAAAATATTAGGTGGGTTTTCCTCTGATTGTGTAAAACTAAAACTTTATTTTAATATTTGAAACTTTAAATTAATATTTTGATGTCAAATGCTTCCAATTTAAAATAGAAGCATTTCACATCAAAATATTACGTGGGTTTTCCTCTGATTGAGCAAAATTGAAAATTTAAATTAATATTTTAAATGAGCTCCGATGTTTGTGAACTTTAAAAAGGAAGCATTTGACATCAAAATATTAGGTGGGTTTACCTCTAATTGTGCAAAATTGAAACTTTTTTGTGACATATTTTACGTCTAGGAGAAAAATTTAAACTTTAAATTAATATTTGAAACGAGCTCCGATTTTCAAAAAATTTAAAATGGAAGCATTTGACATCAAAATATTAGGTGGGTTTTCCTCTGATTGAGAAAAATTAAAACTTTAAATTAATATTTCAAACAAGCTCCGATCTTCGTGAAATTTAAATCGGAAGCATTTGACATCAAAATATTAGGTGGGTTGTCCACTGATCGTGTAAAATTGAAACTTGAAATTAATATTTCAAACGAGCTCAGATCTTCATGAAATTTAAAATAGAAGCATTTGACATCAAAATATTAGGTTGGTTTTCCTCTGATTGAGCAAAATTTAAACTTTAAATAAATATTTCAAATGAGATCCAATCTTTGTGAAATTTAAAATGGAAGCATTTGACATTAAAATATTAGGTGGGTTTTCCTATGATTGTGTAAAACTGAAACTTTAAATTAATATTTGAAATTTTAATTTAATATTTTGATGTTAAATGCTTACAATTTAAAATAGAAGCATTTGACATACAAATATTAGGTGAGTTTTCCTCTAATTAAGCAAAATTGAAAGTTTAAATTAATATTTCAAACAAGCTCCGATGTTCATGAAATTTAAAATGGAAGTATTTGACATCAAAATATTAGGTGGGTTTACCTCTGATTGTGAAAAATTAAAAATTTTTTGTGACAAGTTTTACGACCGGGAGCAAAATTGAAAGTTTAAATTAATCTTTCAAACGAGCTCTAATCTTCATGAAATTTAAAATGGAAGCATTTGACATCAAAATATTAGATGGTTTTTCTCTGATTGAGCAAAATTGAAACATTAAATTAATATTTCAAACGAGCTCCGATCTTCATGAAATTTAAATTGGAAGCATTTGAAATCAAAATATTAGGTGAGTTTTCTACTGATTATGTAAAATTGAAACTTGAAATTAATATTTTAAATGAGCTCAGCTCTCTGTGAAATTTAAAATAGAAGCATCTGACATCGAAATATTAGGTGGGTTTTAATCCGATTAAGGAAAATTGAAACATTAAATTAATATTTCAAACGAGATCCGATCTTCATGAAATTTAAAATGGAAGCATTTGACATTAAAATATTAGGTGGGTTTTTCTTTGATTGTGTAAAACTGAAACTTTAAATTAATATTTTTATGTCAAATGCTTTTGATTTAAAATAAAAGCATTTGACATCAAAATATTAGGTGGGTATTACTCTGATTGAGCAAAATTGAAAGTTTAAATTAATATTTCAAAGGAGCTCCAATGTTCGTGAAATTTAAAATGGAAGCATTTGACATCAAAATATTATGTGGGTTTACCTCTGATTGTGCAAAATTCAAACTTTTTGGTGACACATTTTACTTTCGGGAGTAAAATTGAAACTTTAAATTAATATTTCAAACAAGCTCCGATCTTTGTGAAATTTAAAATGGAAGCATTTGACATCAAAATATTAGGTGGGTTTTCCTCTGATTGAGAAAAATTGAAACTTTAAATTAATATTTCAAATGAGCTTCGATCTTCGTAAAATTTAAATTGGAAGTATTTGACATCAAAATATTAGGTGGGTTTTTCACTGATTGTGTAAAATTGAAACTTGAAATTAATATTTCAAATGAGCTCAGATCTCCGTAAAATTTAAAATAGAAGCATTTGACATCAAAATATTAGGTGGGTTTTTGTCTGATTGAGAAAAATTGAAACTTTAAATTAATATTTCAAACGAGATCCGATCTTCATGAAATTTAAAATGGAAGCATTTGACATTAAAATATTAGGTGGGTTTTCCTCTGATTGTGTAAAACTGAAACTTTAATTTAATATTTGAAACTTTAAAATAGTATTTTAAATGAGCTTCGATCTTCATGAAATTTAAAATAGAAGCATTCGAAATAAAAATATTAGGTGGGTTTTCCTCTGATTAAGCAAAATTGAAACTTTAAATTAATATTTCAAACGAGCTCCGATCTTCGTGAAATTTAAATTGGAAGCATTTGACATAAAAATATTATGTGGGTTTTCCACTGATTGTGTAAAATTGAAACTTGAAATTAATATTTCAAATGTGCCTGGATCTCTGTGAAATTTAAAATAGAAGCATTTGACATCAAAATATTAGGTGGGTTTTCCTCTGATTGAGCAAAATTGAAACTTTAAATTAATATTTCAGATGAGTTCCGATCTTCGTGAAATTTAAAATGGAAGTATTTGACATCAAAATATTAGGTGGGTTTTCCTCTGATATAGCAAAATTGAAATTTTAAATTAATATTTCAAACGAGCTCTGATCTTCGTGATATTTAAGTTGGAAGCATTTGACATCAAAATATTAGGTGGGTTTTCCACTGATTGTGTAAAATTGAAACTTGAAATTACTATTTCAAACAAGCTCGGATCTCCATGAAATTTAAAATAGAAGAATTTGACATTAAAATATTAGGTGGGTTTTCCTCTAATTGAGAAAAATTAAAACTTTAAATTAATATTTCAAACAAGATCCGGTCTTCATGAAATATAAAATAAAAGCATTTGACATTAAAATATTAGGTGGGTTTTCCTCTGATTGTGTAAAACTAAAACTTCAAATTAATATTTGAAACTTTAAATTGATATTTTGATGTCAAATGCTTCCAATTTAAAATAGAAGCATTTGACATCAAAATATTAGGTGTGTTTTCCTCTGATTGAGAAAAATTCAAAGTTTAAACTAATATTTCAAACGAGCTCCGATGTTTGTAAAATTTAAAATGGAAGCATTCGACATCAAAATATTAGGTGGGTTTACCTCTGATTGTGCAAAATTGAAACTTTTTTATGACACATTTTATGTCCAGGAGCAAAATTGAAAGTTTAAATTAATATTTCAAACGAGCTCCGATCTTCATGAAATTTAAAATGAAGGCATTTGATATAACAATATTAGGTGGGTTTTCCTCTGATTGAGAAAAAATTAGAACTTTAAATTAATATTTCAAAGGAGCTCCAATGTTTGTGAAATTTAAAATGGAAGCATTTGACATCAAAATATTATGTGGGTTTACCTCTGATTGTGCAAAATTCAAAATTTTTGGTGACACATTTTACTTTCGGGAGCAAAATTGAAACTTTAAATTAATATTTCAAACAAGCTCCGATCTTTGTGAAATTTAAAATGGAAGCATTTGACATCAAAATATTAGGTGGGTTTTCCTCTGATTGAGCAAAATTGAAACTTTAAATTAATATTTCAAATGAGCTTCGATCTTCGTGAAATTTAAAATGGAAGCATTTAACATCAAAATATTAGGTGGGTTTACCTCTTATTGTGAAAAATTAAAACTTTTTTATGACACATTTTATGTCCGGGAGCAAAATTGAAAGTTTAAATTAATATTTCAAACGAGCTCTTATCTTTGTGAAATTTAAAATGAAGGCATTTGATATAAAAATATTAGGTGGGTTTTCCTCTGATTGAGAAAAATTGAAACTTTAAATTAATATTTCAAACCAGCTCCAGTCTTCATGAAATTTAAAATTGAAGCATTTGACATCAAAATATTAGGTGGGTTTTCCACTGATTGTGTAAAATTGAAACTTAAAATTAATATTTCAAACGAGCTCGGATCTACATGAAATTTAAAATAGAAGCATTTCACATCAAAATATTAGGTGGGTTTTCCTCTGATTGAGCAAAATTGAAACTTTAAATTAATATTTCTAACGAGATACAATCTTCGTGAAATTTAAAATGGAAGCATTTCACATTAAAATATTAGGTGGGTTTTCCTCTGATTGTGTAAAACTGAAACTTTAAATTAATATTTAAAACATTAAATTAATATGTTGATGTCAAATGCTTCCAATTTAAAATAGAAGCATTTGACATCAAAACAATAGGTGGGTTTTCCTCTGATTGAGCAAAATTGAAAGTTTAAATTAATATTTCAAACGAGGTTTGATGTTTTTGAAATTTAAAATGGAAGCATTTGACATCAAAATATTAGGTGGGTTTACCTCTCGTTGTGCAAAATTGAAACTTTTTTGTGACACATTTTATGTCTGGGAGCAAAACTGAAAGTTTAAATTAATATTTCAAACAAGCTCGGATCTCTGTGAAATTTAAAATGGAAGCATTTGACATCAAAATATTAGGTGGGATTTCCTCTAATTGAGCAAAATTGAAACTTTAAATTAATATTTCAAATGAGATCCGATGTTTGTGATATTTAAAATGGAAGCATTTGACATTAAAATATTAGGTGGGTTTTCCTCTGATTGTGTAAAATTGAAACTTTAAATTAATATTTTGATGTCAAATGATTCAAATTCAAAATAGAAGCATTTCACATCAAAATATTAGGTGGGTTTTCCTGTGATTGAGAAAAATTGAAAGTTTAAATTAATATTTCAAATGAGCTCCGATGTTCATGAAATTTCTAAGGAAAGAATTTGACATCAAAATATTAGGTGGGTTATCCTCTGATTGAGAAAAATTAAAACTTTAAATTAATATTTTAAACGAGCTTCGATCTTCGTGAAATTTAAATTGGAAGCATTTGATATCAAAATATTAGTTGGTTTTTCCACTGATTGTGTAAAATTGAAACTTGAAACTAATATTTCAAACAACCTCGGATCTCCATGAAATTTAAAATGGATGCATTTGATGTCAAAATATTAGGTGGGTTTTCCTTTGATTGAGCAAAATTGAATCTTTAAATTAATATTTCAAACAAGATCCGATCTTCGTGAAATTTAAAATGGAAGCATTTGACATTAAAATATTAGGTGGGTTTTCCTCTGATTGTGTAAAACTAAAACTTTAAATTAATAGTTTGATGTCAAATGCTTGCCACTTAAAATAGAAGCATTTGACATCAAAATATTAGGTGGGTTTTCCTCTGATTGAGCAAAATTGAAAGTTTAAATTAATATTTCAAACGAGCTCCGATGTTCATGAAATTTAAAATGGAAGCATTTGACATCAAAATATTAGGTGGGTTTACATCTGATTGTGCAAATTTGAAACTTTTTTGTGACACATTTTCCATCCGGGAGCAAAATTGAAAGTTTAAATTAATATTTCAAATGAGCTCCGATCTTCATGAAATTTAAAATGGAAGTATTTGACATCAAAATAAAAGGAGTGTTTTCCTCTGATTGAGAAAAATTGAAACTTTAAATTAATGTTTCAAAGGATCTTCGATCTTCGTGAAATTTAAAATGGAAGTATTTGACATCAAAATATTAGGTGTGTTTTCCACTGATTGTGCAAAATTGAAACTTGAAATTAATATTTCAAACAAGCTTGAATCTCCATGAAATTTAACATAGAAGCATTTGACATCAAAATATCAAGTGGGTTTTCATCTGATTGAGAAAAATTGAAACTTTAAATTAATATTTCAAATGAGATCCGATCTTTGTGAAATTTAAATGGTAGCATTTGACATTAAAATATTTGGTGGGTTATCCTCTGATTGTGTAAAACTGAAACTTTAAAATAATATTTGAAACTTTAAATTAATATTTTGATGTCAAATGCTTCCAATTTAAAATAGAAGCATTTGACATCAAAATATAATGTGGGTTTTCCTCTGATTGAGCAAAACTGAAAGTTTAAATTAATATTTCAAACGAGCTCTGATGATCCTAAAATTTAAAATGGAAGCATTTGACACCAAAATATTAGGTGGGTTTACCTCTGATTGTGCAAAATTGAAATGTTTTTGTGACAAGTTTTACGTCCGTGATCAAAATTGAAAGTTTAAATTAAAATTTCAAACGAGCTCCGATCTTCATGAAATTTAAAATGGAAGCATTTGACATCAAAATATTAGGCGGGTTTTCCTCTGATTGAGAAAAATTGAAACTTTAAATTAATATCTCAAGTGAGCTCCAATCGTCCTAAAATTTAAACTGGAAGCATTTGACATCAAAATATTAGGTTGGTTTTCCACTAATTGTGTAAAATTGAAACTTGAAATTAATATTTCAAACGAGCTCGGATCTCCGTGAAATTTAAAATAGTAGCATTTGACATCAAAATATTAAGTGGGTTATCCTCTGATTGAGCAAAATTGAAACTTTAAATTAATATTTCAAACGAGATCTGATCTTCCTAAAATTTAAAATGGAAGCAATTGAGATTAAAATATTAGGGGGATTTTCCTCTAATTGGGTAAAACTGAAACTTTAAATTAATATTTGAAACTTTAAATTTATATTTTGTTGTCAAATGCTTCCAATTTAAAATATAAGCATTTGACGTCAAACTATTAGGTGGGTTTTCCTCTGATTGAGCAAAATTGAAAGTTTAAATTAATATTTCAAACGAGCTCTGATGTTCATGAAATTTAAAATGGAAGCGTTTGACATCAAAATATTAGGTCGGTTTACCTCTGATTGTGCAAAATTGAAACTTTTTTGTGATACATTTTACGTCAGGGAGAATAATTTAAAGTGTAAATTAATATTTCAAACGAGCTCTGGTCTTCGTGAAATTTAAAATGGAAGAATTCAACATCAAAATATTTGGCAGGTTTTTCTCTGATTCAGCAAAATTGAAATTTTAAATTAATATTTCAAATGAGCTCCATTGTTCGTGAAATTTGAAATGGAAGTATTTAACTTCAAAATATTAGGTGGGTTTAGCTCTGATTGTGCAAAATTTAAAATTTTTTGTGACTCATTTTGCATCTAGGAGCAAAATTGAAAGTTTAAATTAATATTTCAAACGAGCTCCGATCTTCATGAAATTTAAAATGGAAGCATTTGATATCAAAATATTAGGTGGGTTTACTTCTGATTGTGCAAAATTGAAACTTTTTTGTGACAAGTTTTACGTCCGGAAGCAAAATTGAATGTTTAAATTAATATTTCAAATGAGCTCCGATCTTCATGAAATTTAAAATGGAAACATTTGACATCAAAATATTAGGTGAGTTTTCCTTTGATTGAGAAAAATTGAAACTTTAAAATAATATCTCAAATGAGCTCCAATCGTCCTGAAATTTAAAATGGAAGCATTTGACATCAAAATATTAGGTGGGTTTTCCGCTGATTGTGTAAAATTGAAACTTGAAATTAATACTTCAAATGAGCTCGGATCTCCGTAAAATTTAAAATAGCAACATTTGACATCAAAATATTAGGGGGGTTTTCCTCTGATTGAGAAAAATTAAAACTTTAAATTAATATTTCAAACGAGATCCAATCTTTATGAAATTTAAAATGGAAGCATTTGAGATTAAAATATTTGGTGGATTTTCCTTTGATTTTGTAAAATTGAAAATTTAAATTAATATTTAAAACTTTAAATTAATATTTTGATGTCAAATGCTTCCAATTTAAAATAGAAGCATTTGACGTCAAACTATTAGGTGGGTTTTCCTCTAATTGAGAAAAATTGAAAGTTTAAATAAATATTTCAAACGAGCTCCAATGTTCATGAAATTTAAAATGGAAGTATTTGACATCAAAATATTAGGTGGGTTTACCTCTGATTGTGCAAAATTGAAACTTTTTTGTGCCTCATTTTATGTCCGAGAGCAAAATTGAAAGTTTAAATTAATATTTCAAATGAGCTCTGGTCTTCGTGAAATTTAAAATGGAAGCATTTGACATCAAAATATTAGGTGGCATTTCCTCTGATTGTGTAAAACTGAAAATTTAAATTAATATTTTCATGTCAAATGCTTCCAATTTAAAATAGAAGCATTTGACATGAAAATATTAGGTGGGTTTTCCTTTGATTGAGCAAAATTGAAAGTTTAAATTAATATTTCAAAGGAGCTCCGATGTTTGTGAAATTTAAAATGGAAGCATTTCACATCAAAATAATAGGTGGGTTTACCTCTGATTGTCCAAAATTGTAACTTTTTTGTGACATGTTTTACGTCCGACAGCAAAATTCAAACTTTAAATTAATATTTTCAACGAACTTCAATCTTTGTGAAATTTAAAATGGAAGCATTTGACATCAAAATATTAGGTGGGTTTACCTCTGATTGAGAAAAATTGAAACTTTAAATTAATATGTCAAACAAGCTCCGATCTTCATGAAATTTAAATTGGAAGCATTTGACATCAAAATATTACGTGGGTTTTCCACTGAATGTGTAAAATTGAAACTTGAAATTGATATTTCAAACGAGCTCAGATGTCTGTGAAATTTAAAATAGAAGCATTTGACATGAAAATTTTAGGTGGGTTTTCCTCTGATTGAGCAAAATTGAAACTTTAAATTAATATTTCAAATGAGATCCGATCTTTGTGAAATATAAGATGGAAGCATTTGACATTAAAATATTAGGTGGGTTTTCCTCTGATTTTGTAAACCTCAAAATTTAAATTAATATTTGAAACTTTAAATTAATATATTGATGTTAAATGCTTCCAATTTTCAATAGAAGCATCTGACATTAAAATATTAGGTGGGTTTACCTCTGATTGAGAAAAATTGAAAGTTTAAATTAATATTTAAAATGAGCTCCGATGTTCATGAAATTTAAATTGGAAGCATTTAACATCAAGATATTAGTTGGGTTTACCTTTGATTGTGCGAAATTGAAACCTTTTTGTTACACATTTTATGTCTGGGAGCAAAATTGAAACTTTAAATGAATATTTCAAATAAGCTCAGATCTTCGTGAAATTTAAAATGGAAGCATTTGACATTAAAATATTAGGTGGGTTTTCCTTTGATTGAGAGAAATTAAAACTTTAAATTAATATTTCAAACGAGCTCTGATCTTCATGAAATTTAAATTGGAAGCATTTAACATCAAAATATTAGGTGGGTTTTCAACTGATTATGTACAATTGAAACTTGAAATTAATATTTCAAATGAGCTCAGATCTTTGTGAAATTTAAAATAGAAGAATTTGACATCAAAATATTAGGTGGGTTTTCCTCTGATTGAGTAAAATTGAAACTTTAAATTATTATTTCAAATGAGATTCGATATTTGTGAAATTTAAAATGGAAGCATTTGACATTAAAATATTAGGTGAGTTTTCCTTTGATTGAGTAAAACTAAAAATTTAAATTAATATTTGAAACTTTAAATTAATATTTTGATGTCAAATGCTTCCATTTTAAAATAGAAGCATTTGACATCAAAAAATTTGGTGGGTTTTCCTCAGATTGAGAAAAATTGAAAGTTTAAATTAATATTTCAAACGAGCTCCGATGTTCATGAAATTTAGAATGGAAGAATTCTACATCAAAGTATTAGGTGGGTTTACCTCTGATCGTGCAAAATTCAAAATTTTTTGTGACACGGTTTACGTCTGGGAGAAAAGTTGAAATTTTAAATTAATATTTCAAACAAGCTCAGATCTTCATGAAATTTAAAATGGAAGCATTTGACATAAAAATATTAGGTGGGTTTTCCTATTATTAAGCAAAAATTGAAACTTTAAATTAATATTTCAAACAAGATCTGATCTTCATGAAATTTAAAATGGAAGTATTTGACATTAAAATATTAGGTGGGTTTTTCTCTAATTGTGTAAATCTGAAACTTTAAATTAATATTTGAAACTTCAAATTAATATTTTGATGTCAAATGATTCCAATTTAAAATAGAAGCATTTGACATCAAAATATTAGGTGAGTTTTCCTCTGATTAAGCAATATTGAAAGTTTAAATTAATATTTCAAACGAGCTCTGATGTTTGTAAAATTTGAAATGGAAGTATTTTACATCAAAATATTAGGTGGGTTTACCTCTGATTGTGAAAAATTGAAACTTTTTTGTGACACATTTTAAGTCTGGGAGAAAAATTGAAACTTTAAATTAATATTTGAAATGAGCTTAGATCTTTGTGAAATTAAAATGGAATCATTTGACATCAAAATATTAGGTGGGTTTTCCTTTGATTGAGAAAAATTGAAACTTTAAATTAATATTTGAAACAAGCTCCGATCTTCATGAAATTTAAATTGGAAGCATTTGACATCAAAATTTTAGGTGGGTTTTCCACTGATTGTGTAAAATTGAAAATTGAAATTAATATTTCAAATGAGCCCGAATCTCCATGAAATTTAAAATCTAACCTTTTGGCATCAAAATATTAGGTGGGTTTTCCTCTGATTGAGCAAAATTGAAACTTTAAATTAATATTTCAAACGAGATCTGGTCTGGGTGAAATTTAAAACGGAAGCATTTGACATTAAAATATTAGATTGGTTTTTCTCTGATTGTGTAAAATTGAAACTTTTAATTAATATTTCAAATGATCTCCGATCTTCGTGAAATTTAAATTGGAAACATTTGACATCAAAATATTAGGTGGGTTTTCCACTGATTGTGTAAAATTGAAACTTGAAATTAATATTTCAAACGAGCTCAGATATCCATGAAATTTAAAATAGAAGCATTTGACATCAAAATATTAGTTGGGTTTTCCTCTGATTGAGCGAAATTGAAAGTTTAAATTAATATTTTAAACAAGATCTAATCTTCATGAAATTTAAAATGGAAGCATTTGACATTAAAATATTAGGTGGGTTTTCCTATCATTGTGTAAAATTGAAACTTTAAATTAATATTTGAAACATTAAATTAATATTTTGATGTCAAATGCTTCCAATTTAAAATAGAAGCAGTTGACATCAAAACATTAGGTGGGTTTTCCTCTGATTCAGCAAAATTGAAAGTTTAAATTAATATTTCAAACGAGCTCCGATGTTCATGAAATTTAAAATGGAAGCATTTGACATCAAAATATTAGGTGGGTTTTCCTCTGATTGAGCAAAATTGAAAGTTTAAATTAATATTTCAAACGAGCTCCGATCTTCATGAAATTTAAAATGGAAGCATTTGACATCAAAATATTAGGTGGGTTTTCCTCTGATTGAGAGAAATTGAAACTTTAAATTAATATTTCAAATGAGCTCCCATATTTATGAAATTTAAATTGTAAGCATTTGACATCAAAATATTAGGTGGGTTTTCCACTGATTATGTAAAATTGAAACTTGAAATTAATATTTCAAATGAGCTCAGATCTCCATGAAATTTAAAATAGAAGCATTTGACATCAAATTATTAGGTGGGTTTTACTCTGATTGAGCAAAATTGAAACTTTAAATTAATATTTCAAACGAGATCCGATCTTCATGAAATTTAAAATGGAAGCACTTTACATTAAAATATTATGTGGGTTTACCTCTGATTGTGCAAAATTCAAACTTTTTTGTAACACGTTGTACGTCTCGGAGCAAAAGTGAAGATTTAAATTAATATTTCAAACGAGCTCTGATCTTCGTGAAATTTAAAATGGAAGCATTTATCATCAAAATATTATCTGGGTTTTCGTTTGATTGAGCAAAATTGAAACTTTAAATTAATATTTCAAACGAGCTCTGATTTTCGTGAAATTTAAATTGGACGCATTTGACATCAAAATATTAGGTGGGTTTTCCAGTGATTGTGTAATTTTGAAACTTGAAATTAATATTTCAAACAAGCTCAGATCTCTGTGAAATTTAATATAGAAGCATTTGACATCAAAATATTAGGTGGGTTTTCCTCTGATTGTGTAAAATTGAAACTTTAAATTAATATATGAAACTTTAAATTAATATTTGAAACTTTAAATTTATATTAGGTGGGTTTTCCACTGATTGTGTAAAATTGAAACTTGAAATTAATATTTCAAACAAGATCCGATCTTTGTGAAATTTAAAATGGAAGCATTTTATATTAAAATATTAGGTGGGTTTTCCTCTAATTGTGTAAAACTGAAACTTTAAATTAATATTTGAATCTCTAAATTAATATTTTGATGTCAAATGTTTCCAATTTAAAATAGAAGCTTTTGACAGCAAAATATTAGGTGGGTTTTCCTCTGATTGAGCAAAATTGAAAATTTAAATTAATATTTCAAATGAGCTCTGATGTTTGTTAAATTTAAAATGGAAGTATTTGACATCAAAATATTAGGTGGGTTTACCTCTGATTGTGCAAAATTTAAACTTTTTTGTGACACGTTTTACGTCTGGGAGCAAAATTGAAAGTTTAAATTAATATTTCAAATGAGTTCCGATCTTCGTTAAATTTAAAATGCAAGAATTTGACATCAAAATACTATGTTGGTTTTCCTTTGATTAAGAAAAATTGAAGCTTTAAATTAATATTTCAAATGAGCTCTGTTCTTCATGAAATTTAAATTGGAAGCATTTAACATCAAAATATTAGGTGGGTTTTCCACTGATTATGTAAAATTGAAACTTTAAATTAATATTTCAAACAAGCTCGGATCTCCATGAAATTTAAAATAGAAGCATTTGACATCAAATTATTAGGTGGGTTTTACTCTGATTGAGCAAAATTGAAACTTTAAATTAATATTTCAAAAGAGATCCGATCTTCATGAAATTTAAAATGGAAGCATTTGACATCAAAATATTAGGTGGGTTTTCCTCTGATCGTGTAAAACTGAAACTTTAAATTTATATTTGAAACTTTAAATTAATATTTTGATGTTAAATGCTTCCAATTTAAAATAGAAGCATTTGACATCAAAATATTAAGTGGGTTTTCCTCTAATTGAGCAAAATTGGAAGTTTAAATTAATATTTCAAAGGAGCTCTGATGTTCGTGAAATTTAAAGTGGAAGCATTTAACATCAAAATATTAGGTGGGTTTACCTCTGATTGTGCAAAATTCAAACTTTTTTGTGACACGTTGTACATCCTGGAGCAAAATTGAAGATTTAAATTAATATTTCAAACGAGCTCCGATCTTCGTGAAATTTAAAATGGAAACATTTGACATCAAAATATTAGGTGGGTTTTCCTTTGATTGAGCAAAATTGAAACTTTAAATTAATATTTCAAACGAGCTCTGATCTTTGTGAAATTTAAATTGGAAGCATTTGACATCAAAATATTAAGTGGGTTTTCCTGTGATTGTGTAAAATTGATACTTGAAATTAATATTTCAAACAAGCTCAAATCTCTGTGAAATTTAATATAGAAGCATTTGACAACAAAATATTAGGTGGGTTTTCCTCTGATTGTGTAAAATTGAAACTTTAAATTAATATTTGAAACTTTAAATTAATATTAGGTGGCTTTTCCATTGATTGTGTAAAATTGAAACTTGAAATTAATATTTCAAATGAGATCCAATCTTTGTGAAATTTATAATGGAAGCATTTGATATTAAAATATTAGGTGGGTTTTCCTCTAATTGTGTAAACCTAAAACTTTAAATTAATATTTGAAACTTTAAATTAATATTTTGATGTCAAATGCTTCCAATTTAAAATACAAGCATTTGACATCAAAATATTAGGTGGGTTTTCCTCTGATTGAGCAATATTGAAAGTTTAAATTAATATTTCAAACGAGCTCTGATCTTCGTGAAATTTATATTGGAAGCATTTGACATCAAAATATTATGTGAGTTTTCCACTGATTGTGTAAAATTGAAACTTGAAATTAATATTTCAAATGAGCTCGGACATCTGTGAAATTTAAAATAGAATCATTTGACATCAAAATGTTAGGTGGCTTTTCCTTTGATTGAGAAAAATTGAAATTTTAAATTAATATTTCAAAGGAAATCCAATCTTTGTGAAATTTAAAATGGAAGCATTTGACATTAAAATATTAGGTGGGGTTTCCTCTGGTTGTGTAAAACTGAAACTTTAAATTAATTTTTGAAACTTTTAATTAATATTTTAATGTCAAATGCTTCCAATTTAAAATAGAAGTATTTGAGATCAAAATATTAGGTGGGTTTTCCTCTGATTGAGAAAAATTGAAAGTTTAAATTATTATTTCAAACGAGCTCTGATGTTCATGAAATTTAAAATGGAAGCATTTGTCATCAAAATATTAGGTGGGTTTACCTCTAATTTTTGAAAATTGAAACTTTTTGTGACACGTTTTACGTCCGAGAGAAAAATTGAAACTTTAAATTAATATTTCAAACGAGCTCCGATCTTCATGAAATTTAAAATGGAAGCATTTGACGTCAAAATATTAGGTGGGTTTTCCTTTGATTGAGAAAAATTTAAACTTTAAATTATTATTTCAAACAAGCTCCGATCTTCGTGAAATTTAAATTGGAAGCATTTGACATCAAAATATTAGTTGGGTTTTCCACTAATTGTGTAAAATTGAAACTTCAAATTAATATTTCAAACGAGCTCAGATCTTCATGAAATTTAAAATAGAAGCATTTGACATCAAAATATTAAGTGGGTTTTCCTTTGATTGAGCAAAATTGAAACTTTAAATCAAACGAGATCTGATCTTCATGAAATTTAAAAAGGAAGCATTTGAAATTAAAATATTAGGTGGTTTTTACTCTGATTGTGTAAAACTAAAATTTTAAATTAATATTTGAAACTTTAAATTAATATTTTGATGTCAAATGCTTCCAATTTAAAATAGAAGCATTTGACATAAAAATATTAGGTGGGTTTTCCTCTGAGCAAAATTGAAAGTTTAAATTAATATTTCAAACAAGCTCTGATGTTCATGAAACTTAAAATGGAAGCATTTGACATCAAAATATTAGGTTTGCTTAACTCTGATTGTGCAAAATTGAAACTTTTTTGTGACGCATTTTACGTCCAGGAGCAAAATTGAAACTTTAAATTAATATTTCAATCAAGCTCAGATCTTTGTGAAACTTAAAATGGAAGCATTTCACATCAAAAAATTAGGTGGGTTTTCCTCTAATTGAGCAAAATTGAAACTTTAAATTAATATTTCAAACGAGCTCCGATCTTCATGAAATTTAAATTGGAAGCATTTGACATCAAAATATTAGGTGGGTTTTCCACTGATTGTGTAAAATTTAAACTTTAAATTTTTATTTCAAATGAGCTCGGATCTCTGTGAAATTTAAAATAGAAGCATTTGACTTCAAAATATTAGGTGGGTTTTCCTCTGATTGAGCAAAATTGAAACTTTAAATTAATATTGTAAACCAGATACGATCTTCATGAAATTTAAAATGGAAGCATTTGAAATTAAAATATTAGGTGGGTTTTCCTCTGATTGCGTAAAACTGAAACATTAAATTAATATTTGAAACTTTAAATTAATATTTTGTTGTCAAATGCTTCCAATTTAAAATAAAAGCATTTGACATCAAAATATTAGGTGGATTTTCCTCTGATTGAGAAAAATTGAAAGTTTAAATTAATATTTCAAACGAGTTCTGATGTTCATGAAATTTAAAATGGAAGCATTTTACATCAAAATATTAGGTGGGTTTACCTCCGATTGTGCAAAATTGAAACTTTTTTGTGACAGGTGTTACGTCCTGGAGCAAAATTGAAAGTTTAAATTAATATTTGAAATGAGCTCCGATCTTCGTGAAATTGAAAATGGAAGCATTTGACATAAAAATATTAGGTGGGTTTTCCTCTAATTGAACAAAATTGAAACATTAAATTAATATTTCAAACAAGCTCCGATCTTTGTGAAATTTAAATTGGAAGCATTTGACATCAAAATATTAGGTAGGTTTTCCACTGATTGTGTAAAATTGAAACTTGAAATTAATATTTCAAACAAGCTCAGATCTACATGAAATTTAAAATAGAAGCATGTGACATCAAAATATTAGGTGGGTTTTCTTTTGATTGAGCAAAATAAAAAAATTTAAATTAATATTTCAAATGAGCTCCGATGTTCATGAAATTTGAAATTGAAGCATTTGATATCAAAATATTAGGTGGGTTTACCTCTGATTGTGCAAAATTGAAATGTTTTTGTGACACATTTTATGTCCGGGAGCAAAATTGAAAGTTTAAATTAATATTTCAAACAAGCTCCGATCTTCGTGAAATTTAAAATGGAAGCATTTGACTTCAAAATATTAGGTGGGTTATCCTCTAATTGATAAAAATTGAAACTTTAAATTGATATTTCAAACGACGTATGATCTTCATGAAATTTAAATAGGAAGCATTTGACATCAAAATATTAGGTGGGGTTTTCCACTGATTGTGTAAAATTGAAACTTGAAATTAATATTTCAAACAAGATCTGATCTTCGTGAAATTTAAAATGGAAGCATTTGAAATTAAAATACTATGTGGGTTTTCCTCGGATTATGTAAAGCTAAAACTTTAAATTAATATTTGAAACTTTAAATTAATATTTTGATGTCAAATACTTCCAATTTAAAATAGAAGCATTTGACATCAAAATATTAGGTGGGTTTTCCTCTGAGAAAAATTGAAAGTTTAAATTAATATTTCAAATGAGCTCCGATGTTTGTGAAATTTAAAATGGAAGCATTTGACATCAAAATATTATGTGGGTTTGCCTCTGATTGTGGAAAATTGAAACTTTTTTGTGACGTGTTTTACATTCGGAAAAAAAATTGAAATGTTAAATTAATATTTCAAACAAGCTTTGATCTTCATGAAATTTAAAATGGAAGCATTTGACATCAAAATATTAGGTGGGTTTTCCTTTGATTGAGAAAAATTGAAACTTTAAATTAATATTTCAAACAAGCTCTGATCTTCGTGAAATTTAAATTGGAAGCATTTGACATCAAAATATTAGGTGGGTTTTACACTGATTGTGTAAAATTGAAACTTGAAATTAATATTTCAAACAAGCTCAGATCTCCATGAAATTTAAAATAGAAGCATTTGACATCAAAATATTAGGTGGGTTTTCCTCTGATTGAGAAAAATTGAAACATTAAATTAATATTTCAAATGAGATCCGATTTTTGTCAAATTTAAAATGGAAGCAATTGACATTAAAATTTTAGGTGGGTTTTCCTCTGATTGTGTAAAACTGAAACTTTAAATTAATATTTTGATGTCAAATGCTTCCAATTAAAAATAGAAGCATTTGACATCAAAATATTAGGTTGGTTTTCCTGTGATTGAGCAAAATTGAAAGTTTAAATTAATATTTCAAATGACCTCTGACATTCATGAAATTTAAAATGGAAGCATTTGACATGAAAATATTAGGTGGGTTTACCTTTTATTGTTCAAAATTGAAATTTTTTTGTGACACATTTTACGTCTGGGAGAAAAATTGAAAGTTTAAATTAATATTTCAAACAAGCTCCAATCTTCGTTAAATTTAAAATGGAAGCATTTGACATCAAAATATTGGGTGGGTTTTCCTCTAATTGAGAAAAATTGAAAGTTAAAATTAATATTTCAAATGAGCTTCGATCTTCATGAAATTTAAATTGGAAGCATTTGACATCAACATATTAGGTGGGTTTTCCACTGGTTGTGTAAAATTGAAACTTGAAATGAATATTTCAAGCAAGTTCGGATCTCCGTGAAATTTAAAATAGAAGCATTTGACATCAGAATATTATGCGGGTTTTCCTTTGACTGAGAAAAATTGAAACTTTAAATTAATATTTAAAACGAGATCTGATCTTCGTGAAATTTAAAATGGAAGCATTTGACATCAAAATGTTAGGTGGGTTTTCCTCTGATTGAGCAAAATTGAAAATTTAAATTAATATCTCAAATGAGTACTGATCTTCTTGAAATTTAAATTGGAAGCATTTGACATCAAAATATTAGGTGGGTTTTCCTCTGATTAAGCAAAATTGAAACTTTAAATTAATATTTAAAACGAGATCTGATCTTTGTGAAATTTAAAATGGAAGCATTTGAGATTAAAATATTAGGTGGGTTTTCCTCTGATTGTGTAAAACTGAAACTTTAAATTAATATTTTGATGTCAAATGCTTCTAATTTAAAATAGAAGCATTTGACATCAAAATATTAGGTGGGTTTTCCTGTCATTAAGCAAAATTGAAAGTTTAAATTAATATTTCAAACGAGCTCTGATGTTCATGAAATTTAAAATGGAAGCATTTGACATCAAAATATTAGGTGGGTTTACCTCTGATTGTGCAAAATTGAAACTTTTTTTTGACATGTTTTACATTCGGGAGGAAAATTGAAACTTTAAATTAATAATTCAAACGAGCTCAGATCTACGAGAAATTTAAAATGGAAGCATTAGACATCAAAATATTAGGTGGGTTTTCCTCTAATTGAGCAAAATTGAAACTTTAAATTAATATTTCAAACGAGCTCCAATCTTCGTAAAATTTAAATTGGAAGCATTTGACATCCAAATATTAGGTGGGTTTTCCACTAATTGTGTAAAATTGAAACTTGAAATTAATATTTCAAACGAGCTCAAATCTCAGTGAAATTTAAAATAGAAGCATTTGACATCAAAATATTAGGTGGGTTTTCCTTTGATTGAAAAAAATTAAAACTTTAGAATAATATTTCAAATGAGATTTGATCTTCCTAAAATTTAAAATGGAAGCTTTTGACATGAAAATATTAGGTGGGTTTTCCTATGATTGTGTAAAACTGAAACTTTAAATTATTATTTGAAACTTTAAATTAAGATTTTCATGTCAAAAGCTTCAAATTTAAAATAGAAGCATTCGACATCAAAATATTAGGTTGCCTTTCCTCTGATTCAGAAAAATTGAAAGTTTAAATTAATATTTCAAACGAGCTCCAATGTTCATGAAATTTAAAATGGAAGCATTTGTCATCAAAATATTAGGTGGGTTTACCTCTGATTGTGCAAAATTAAAACTTTTTTGTGACACGTTTTACATTCGGGAGAAAAATTGAAACTTTAAATTCATATTTCAAATGAGCTCAGATCTTTGTGAAATTTAAAATGGAAGCATTTGACATCAAAATATTAGGTGGGTTTTCCTCTGATTGAGAAAAATTGAAACTTTAAATAAATATTTCAAATGAGCTCTGATCTTTGTGAAAATTAAATTGGAAGCATTTGACATCAAAATATTAGGTGGGTTTTCCCCTTATTGTGTAAAATTGAACCTTGAAATTAATATTTCAAATGAGCTTGGATATCCATGTAATTTAAAATAGAAGCATTTTACATCAAAATATTAGGTGGGTTTTCCTCTAACTGAGCAAAATTGAAACTTTAAATTAACATTTCAAATGAGATCCGATCTTCATGAAATTTAAAATGGAAGCATTTGAGATTAAAATATTAGGTGGGTTTTCCTCTGATTGTGTAAAACTGAAACTTTAAATTTATATTTTGATGTCAAATGCTTCCAATTTAAAATAGAAGAATTTGACATCAAAATATTAGGTGGGTTTTCCTCTGATTGAGCAAAATTGAAAGTTTAAATTAATATTACAAACGTGCTCCGATGTTCATGAAATTTAAAATGGAAGCATTTGACATCAACATATTAGGTTGGTTTACCTCTGATTGTGCAAAATTGAAACTTTTTTGTGACACGTTTTACGTCTAGGAGCAAAATTGAAACTTTAAATTAATATTTCGAACGAGCTCAGATCTTTGTGAAATTTAAAATGGAAGCATTTGACATCAAAATATTCTGTGGGTTTTCCTCTGATTGAGCAAAATAGAAAATTTAAATTAATATTTCAAACGAGCTCTGATCTTTGTGAAATTTAAATTGGAAGCATTTGACATGAAAATATTAGGTGGGTTTTCAACTGATTGTGTAAAATTGAAAGTTGAAATTAATATTTCAAATGAGCTCGGATCTCTGTAAAATTTAAAATAGGAGCATTTTGACATCAAAATATTAGGTGGGTTTTCTTCTGATTAAGCAAAATTGAAACTTTAAACTAATATTTCGAACGAGATCTGATCTTCGTGAAATTTAAAATGGAAGCATTTGACATTAAAATATTAGGTGGGTTTTCCTCTGATTAAGCAAAATTGAAAGTTTAAATTAGTATTTCAAATGATCTTTGATGTTTATGAAATTTAAAAATGGAAGCATTTGACATCAAAATAATAGGTGGGTTTACCTTTGATTGTGCAAAATTGAAACTTTTTTGTGACACGGTTTACTTCTGGGAGAAAAAATGAAACTTTAAATTAATATTTAAAAGGAGCTCAGATCTTTGTGAAATTTAAAATGGAAGCATTTGACATCAAAATATTAGGTGGGTTTTCCTTTGATTTAAAAAAATTGAAACTTTAAATTAATATTTCAAATGAGCTCCGATCTTCATGAAATTTAAATTGGAAGCATTTGACATCAAAATATTAGTTGGGTTTTCCACTGATTGTGTAAAATTGAAACTTGAAATTAATATTTCAAATGAGCTCGGTCTCTATGAAATTTAAAATAGAAGCATTTGACATCAAAATATTAGGTGGGTTTTCCTCTGATTGAGCAAAATTAAAACTTTAAATTAATATTTCAAACGAGATCCGATCTTCGTGAAATTTAAAATGGAAGCATTTGACATTAAAATATTAGGTTGGTTTTCCTCTGATTGTGTGAAACTGAAACTTTAAATTAATATTTGAAACTTTAACTTAATATTTTTATGTCAAATGCTTCCATTTTAAAATAGAAGCATTTGACATCAAAATATTAGGTGGGTTTTCCTCTGATTGAGCAAAATTGAAAGTTTAAATTAATATTTCAACTGAGCTCCGATGTTCATGAAATTTAAAATGGAAGCATTTGACATCAGAATATTAGGTGGGTTTACCTCTGATTGTTCAAAATTGAAACTTTTTTTGTGACACGTTTTACGTCCACGAGCAAAATTGAAACTTTAAATTAATATTTCAAACGAGCTCAAATCTTCATGAAATTTAAAATGGAAGCAATTGACATCAAAATACTAGGTGAGTTTTCCTCTGATTGAGAAAAATCTTTACTTTTAATTAATATTTCAAACGAGCTCCGATCTTTGTGAAATTTAAATTGGAAGCATTTGACATCAAAATTTTAGGTGGGTTTTCCTCTGATTGAGCAAAATTGAAACTTAAAATTAATATTTCAAACGAGATCCGATCTTTGTGAAATTTAAAATGGAAGAATTTGACATTAAAATATTAGGTTTGGTTTCCTCTAATTGTGTAAAATTGAAACTTTAAATTAATATTTGGAACTTTAAATTAATATTTTGATGTCAAATGCTTCCAATTTAAAATAGAAGCATTTGATATCAAAATATTATGTGTGTTTTCCTCTGATTGAGAAAAAATAAAAGTTTAAATTAATATTTCAAATGAGCTCCGATGTTCATGAAATTTAAAATGGAAGCATTTGACATCAAAATATTAGGTGGGTTTACCTTTGATTGTGCAAAATTGAAACTTTTTTGTGATACATTTTACGTCTGGGAGAAAAATTGAAACTTTAAATGAATATTTTAAATGAGCTCAGATCTTCATGAAATTTAAAATGTAAGCATTTGACATCAAAATATTAGGTGGGTTTTCCTTTGATTGAGAAAAATTGAAACTTTAAATTAATATTTTGAACGACTCTGATCTTCGTGAAATTTAAATTGGAAGCATTTGACGTCAAAATATTAGGTGGGTTTTCCATTGATTGTGTAAAATTGAAAGTTGAAATTAATATTTCAAACGAGCTCGGATCTCTGTGAAATGTAAAATAGAAGCATTTGACATCAAAATATTAGGTGGGTTTTCCTTTGATTGAGCAAAAAATATAATTTTAAATTAATATTTCAAACAAGATCTGTTCTTCATGAAATTTAAAATGGAAGCATTTGACATTAAAATATTAGGTGGGTTTTTCTCTGATTGTGTAAAACTAAAACTTTAAATTAATATTTGAAACTTTAAATTAATATTTTGATGTCAAATGCTTCCAATTTAAAATAGAAGCATTTGACATCAAAATATTAGTTGAGTTTTCATCTGATTGAACAAAATTGAAAGTTTAAATTAATATTTCAAATGAGCTCCGATGTTCATGAAATTTAAAATGGAAGTATTTGACATCAAAATATTAGGTGGATTTACCTCTAAATGTGCAAAATTGAAACTTTTTTGTGACACTTTTTTTGGAAGTACAAGAATGGGAAAGCAAGATACTGAGAGGGGGGGTGAATTAGATCTTGAAACTAAACCATTTAAAAAAATTTATCCACATTCATATATATATGAATTCAGCCTAACATCAGATAGCATCCATAACATCAAATATGAAGCTCATAACACAGAATTTTTGTAACCCAGAAACCCAAATAGGTAAAACAGGGGCGTGGATGACACCCACAAAATCTTCACTATTGCAGCAATAAAGTGTGCATGTTAGGGCTACAAAATTTTGATTGCAACATGCAATCTACCGTGTTAAAGGTCTATTTTGTTAAGAACTAAAGATCATTACAATCTACCTTGTTAAAGGATTTCAACTTATAGTAAATTAAGCACTGGGCTAAGAGATTTGAAATGGTCTGCTAAAACCACTTTGTTAAGAGATTTAACTTTATACACCTATTAGAATGTTCCAAGTAGTGATCCTTCATTATGCACTCAAATGCTGATGATGAATCTTCTATTTTCAATAACTTCTATGATCTCTCAATCTGATATGTCTTTACTCTTCTTTTTCACTGCTCTGTCATTCTACTTGATCTAGGCTTCTTCTCAAAATGACTTAATGTTCATCTCTCGTGAACATACAACCCTTCTCTGTATATCTCTTTCTCTTACACACCCTCACACTTTTGGGTTTAGAAGCCATCTTATTATATCTTTTTGGATCTGGCAGCGAGATTTAGATCAATGATCAAGATCTATTTGTTTATACCTCTAATGCATACTAATTTCCTGATTGGCTCCATGCCATGCATAGTATAAAAAAATTAAATGCAAAATTAACTCAGGAGACAAATATTAAATGCATACAAATGTCAGCTCAGATCTCATACAAGTCAGCCTAAACTATTTACATTAAATTTTGAATTAATCCTGACATGTATGCAAAAAACTGTTCTACTTGGCACAACACATCTCTGACGCTTGGTACTTAATATTCTACTCAGCTCAGCATGATGTAACTCAGAAACCTAAAATTTCTTGACAATGTTGCTCGGCCTTGAATTTTTAGCTCAGCCACAGTGATAACCAACTAAAAATGCCTAAGTAAATGACTAAGTGTGGGTCACTAATCATCAATAGAGCTTAGGGATTAACAATCTCTCCCTTTGATATTAGTGGAAAAAACACACTTATCATTAAAATTTATTCCATCCAAAATATTGCCTAAGTACACACTGTACTCCCCCTAGGAATGTACATCATACTACATACAAAACTTTACATAGTATACATGCCTTCAAAATTTTTTTTACATGGATACCTGTTCTGATCTCCTTTATGTTATATCCTTGTCATTCCTGTTAGTTTCCCCCTTGTTTTTGTCACTGATTACTGGTGGGGTCAAGTTATACTTGTCCAAAAAATATTTATGAAGTTGTAAGGTAGACTCAAATGCAGAGTCCCAACTATCCTTGACAAACTTCATAACCTCTATTTTCACTTCTAGCTCGGCAGCTAGACTTACTAAGCTTTATGTAGTTGAAAGATGAGAGTCGCTCTTAATCAATTTGTTTGCAGAAAAAATTTCTTTCTGAATGACCTCCAGATGAGGTATCAGACTTGTTTGAATAGTAATCAACTTGGTCCTAATCCAACCATCTTCAACCATGAGATCGGCTATCCTCCTTTGTGTATAAGTCAGCCTGTTAAAATGTAAGGAGCTAGTGCTAGTATCCATACTTAGTGAACTTCTAGTTGACTTTAGGTCTAGTTGCAATTTATCTAAAGCCTATTGATTATCCTTTGTGAAAAATTCAACATCAGATAACCTCTTATACAATGAATAGACATTTTTTGCAAATCCTTCTAAAATTTCTACTAGAGAAGAAAGTTCAACCTGTTTTACTGCAATCTCTCCTGAGATTTTTGCAAGTACCTTGTTCTCAAATTTCCTCTCATACCATTGCAACAATGTCTCATTGGCTTCAATATTGTCATCATTTACCTTTTTCACAATGTGAACTAGCTGTTCAAGAATAGGGGCTTGAGGTTTCTCATCTTCCATGTCAAAATCCTTTACAAAGATATCTTTTATGTCATGTAACACTTGCTTTTTCTCTTTCTCCCTTTTTAGTTCCTCCTATATTTTCTTCCTCTTAAGTAACTCCTGAAGTGTCTCAATCTGTTCATAAGACAAAACATTGGGATCTCATGGTGGAATCACAATAAATTCATCTAATGTGACATCTAGAATTGGAGACTTCTTCCTCATAACTTTCCTCCTCTTTAATTCAGGTGAACTACTGCTCGGGTTCATTTCTACAATACCTTTTTCAAATTCAGTAGTTGACACCATTGCATCTTTAAGTTCAGTCAAAATTTCGTAGTGATCAGGCATACTTCCTGCCTTAGTACCAGTGGGAGTTGATGATGTAGAGTGTGGTAGATCAACCAACACTTTCATTGCCTCTTGTTCTTTAGGCTCACTATTAGTATCTTTTATCTCCTCACTACTATCTAGAACAAATTTTACAACCTCTAAAATAGGTCAATGTTGTACAATTACCTCTTGTTCAATTATTTTCTCCTTTTCTACTTCATCTTGAGCATCCTTATCCTCAGTTTTCTTTTGAGTTCTTTCTTCTTCTTCTGTACTCTTCTCTTCTTCAGCCTCAGTTGCATTGATAGGTGAATCAAAAGTTGAGTCCCTTAGCTCATCCTGTCCCTCGGCATCCAAATTGTTAGAGTCATCAATTGTCACATCAATTGGACTATCAATAGTTAGATCAATAGTGTTAACTATCTCTGATTGATCTTGTGCATATGTCCTAGTCTTCTTAGACTCAGTTGAAATGTGAAATGTTGATATCTATGGTACAGGGATGGATTCAATTTCCTTATCCTTTGGCTCAGATGTTCCTTCATCAGTTCTCTTTTCTTTTGAAATAGTCAGTCCAAAAACTTCCTTCAAAATTCTAGTACTTTGTTGTACTATCCCTTCAATATCATTTTTCAAGACAGCATAACCTCTCTATTTAGGTAAAAATTTGTGCTTATACTCTTCAACAAATTTTTCTCTCTATTTCTTAGTTAGCTCAGGAATGACTTGAGCTAAAGTGCCTTCCCTAATTTCTCTCTCAGTTGTGAGTGCAAATTCCCACTTGCCAGATACAAATTCATACAACTCACTCGGCACATTGTTTCCTATCTTCATGAAATTTAAATTGGAAGCATTTGACATAAGAATATTAGGTGGGTTTTCCACTGATTACGTGTAAAATTGAAAATTGAAATTAATATTTCAAACGAGCTAGGATCTCTATGAAATTTAAAATAGAAGCATTTGACATCAAAATATTAGGTGGGTTTTCCTCTAATTGAGAAAAATTGAAACTTTAAATTAATATTTCAAACGAGATTTGATCTTCATGAAATTTAAAATGGAAGCATTTGACATTAAAATATTAGGTGGGTTTTCCTCTGATTGTGTAAAACTGAAACTTTAAATTAATATTTTGATGTCAAATGCTTCCAATTTAAAATACAAGCATTTGACATCAAAATATTAGGTGGGTTTCCCTGTGATTGAGCAAAATTGAAAGTTTAAATTAATATTTCAAACGAGCTCCAATGTTCGTGAAATTTAAAATGGAAGCATTTGACATCAAAATATTAGGTGCGTTTACCTTTGATTGTGCAAAATTGAAACTTTTTTGTGACATGTTTTACGTCTGGGATCAAAATTGAAACTTTAAATTAATATTTCAAACGACCTTAGATCTTCATGAAATTTAAAATGGAAGGATTTGACATCAAAATATTAGGTGGGTTTTCCTCTGATTGAGCAAAATTGAAACATTAAATTAATATTTCAAATGAGCTCCGATCTTTGTGAAATTTAAATTGGAAGCATTTGACATCAAAATATTAGGTGGGTTTTCCACTGATTATGTAAAATTGAAACTTGAAATTAATATTTCAAACGAGCTCAGATCTCCATGAAATTTAAAATAGAAGTAATTGACATCAAAAAATTAGGTGGCTTTTCCTCTGACTGAGCAAAACCTAAACTTTAAATTAATATTTCAAACAAGATCCGATCTTCATGAAATTTAAAATGGAAGCATTTGACATTAAAATATTAAGTGGGTTTTCCTCTGATTGTGTAAAACTGAAACTTTAAATTAATATTTTAAACTTTAAATTAATATTTTGATGTCAAATGCTTCCAATTTAAAATAGAAGCATTTGAAATCAAAATATTAAGTGGGTTTTCCTCTGATTGAGCAAAATTGAAAGTTTAAATTAATATTTTAAATGAGCTCTAATGTTTGTGAAATTTAAAATTGAAGCATTTGACATCAAAATATTAGGTGGGTTTACCTCTGATTGTGCAAAATTGAAACTTTTTTGTGACAGGTTTTACGTCCGAGAGCAAAATTGAAACTTAAAATTAATATTTCAAACGAGATTAGATCCTTGTGAAATTTAAAATGGCAGCATTTCACATTAAAATATTAGGTGGGTTTTCCTCTGATTGAGAAAAATTAAAACTTTAAATTAATATTTCAAACGAGCTCTGATCTTCATGAAATTTAAATTGGAAGCATTTGACATCAAAATATTAGGTGGGTTTTCAACTAATTGTGTAAAATTGAAACTTGAAATTAATATTTCAAATGACTGCGGATCTCCATGAAATTTAAAATAGAAGCATTTGACATCAAACTATTAGGTGGCTTTTCCTCTGATTAAGCAAACTTGAAAATTTAACTTAATATTTCAAACGAGATTTGATCTTCGTGAAACTTAAAATGGAAGCATTTGACAGTAAAATATTAGGTGGGTTTTCCTTTGATTGTGTAAAACTGAAATTTTAAATTAATATTTTGATGTCAAATGCTTCCAATTAAAAAAAAACATTTGAAATCAAAATATTAGGTGGGTTTTCCTCTGATTGAGAAAAATTGATAGTTTAAATTAATATTTTAAACGACCTCTGATGTTCATGAAATTTAAAATGGAAGCATTTGACATCAAAATATTAGATGGGTTTACCTCTGATTGTGCAAAATTGAAATTTTTTTGTGACACGTTTAATGCCCGAGAGCAAAATTGAAACTTTAAATTAATATTTCAAACGAGCTCAGATCTTCGTGAAATTTAAAATGGAAGTATTTGACATCAAAATATTAGGTGGGTTTTCCTTTGATTGAGCAAAATTGAAACTTTAAATTAATATTTCAAACGAGCTCCGATCTCCATAAAATTTAAATTGGAAGCATTTGATATCAAAATATTAGGTGGGTTTTCCACTGAATGTGTAAAATTGAAACTTGAAATTAATATTCAAAACGAGCTTAGATCTCTGTGAAATTTAAAATAGAAGCATTTGACATCAAAATATTAGGTGGGTTTTCCTCTGATTGAGCAAAATTGAAACTTTAAATTAATATTTCAAACGAGATCTGATCTTCGTGAAATTTAAAATGGAAGCATTTGACATTAAAATATTAGGTGGGTTTTCCTCTGATTGTGTAAAAATGAAACTTTTAATTAATATTTTGATGTCAAATGTTTCCAATTTAGAATAGAAGCATTTGACATCAAAATATTATGTGGGTTGTCCTCTGATTGAGAAAAATTGAAAGTTTAAATTGATATTTCAAACGAGCTCTGATGTTTGTGAAATTTAAAATGGAAGCATTTGACATGAAAATATTAGGTGGGTTTACCTCTGATTGTGCAAAATTGAAACTCTTTTGTGACACATTTTACGTCTAGGAGCAAAATTGAAACATTAAATTAATATTTCAAATGAGTTCAGATCTTCGTGAAATTTAAAATGAAATCATTTGACATCAAAATATTAGGGGGGTTTTCCTTTGATTGAGCAAAATTGAAACTTTAAATTAATATTTCAAACAATCTCCGATCTTCATGAAATTTAAATTGGCAGCATATGACATCAAAATATTTGGTGGGTTTTCCACTGATTGTGTAAAATTGAAACTTGAAATTAATATTTAAAATGAGCTCGGGTCTCCAAAAAATTTAAAATAGAAGCATTTGACATTAAAATATTAGGTGGGTTATCCTCTGATTGAGCAAAATTGAAACTTTAAATTAATATTTCAAACAAGATCCGATCTTCATAAAATTTAAAATGGAAGAATTTGACATTAAAATATTTGGTGGGTTTTCCTCTGATTGTGTAAAACTGAAACTTTAAAATAATAGTTTAAATATTTAATTAATATTTTGATATCAAATGTATCCAATTTAAAATAGAAGCATTTGACATCAAAATATTAAGTGGGTTTTCCTCTGATTGAGTAAAATTGAAAGTTTAAATTAATAATTCAAACGAGCTCCGATGTTGGTGAAATTTAAAATCAAAGCATTTGACATCAAAATATCAGGTGGGTTTACCTCTGATTGTGCAAAATTGAAAATTTTTTGTGACACATTTTACGTTCGGGAGCATAATTGAAACTTTAATTTAATATTTCAAACAATCTCAGATTTTTTGAAATTTAAAATGGAAGTAATTGACATCAAAATATTAGGTGGGTTTTCCTCTGATTGCGCAAAATTGAAACTTTAAATTAATATTTTAAACGAGCTTTGATCTTCGTGAAATTTAAATTGGAAGCATTTGACATCAAAATATTAGGTGGGTTTTCCACTGATTGTGTAAAATTAAAACTTGAAATTAATATTTCAAATGAGCACGGTGTGAGACCTACACTAGACTGTTATAGTTTACTATTTTGTTTTCATGCTTTCAGCAGTTTATGCTTTGACATACTTTGACTATCAGCGAGACTTTTTGTACTTTTGAGGATTGGTGGAATCCTGTGTTATATATTCGGCACCTAATTTTGTAATCAGGGTAGTTCTGATATGTTTATGTTCAGATTTAGTTTTAGCTTATGTTGATGTCTTATATGGATCTAAATGTATGAATGCAATATAATGAAAATGGTTTAGGAAACCAATGCTAGGATATTTCAGTTCTAAATGCAATGTGAAATATATGCTTACTTATAATATCAACATTATGTTATGTTTCATATCATGTGTTTTGGATCTACTGATGTGTGCATTAAGTGTGCAGGAAAAGTTGACCATGGATCTAAATCGGGGACCCAATACTAGAACCTATGTATATACCTGTGCTTACCAAGGTCCTGTCTATATAAAGAGACATGGACCTCGTGGTTACGTGTTTATTTGGTGAACGTGGTTTGCATGTATGTTATTAAATTAGTTTATGTTCATGTTATTAAGTCATGTCTAATGTTTTAATTTAATGTGCCAAATTTGGCAAGTGTTGTAATTTATTATGTACATGGCTAGTAAAGGGAAACCAAGGTAAGTCAAGGGTTAACTAAGGTAATCTAGGAGTAGTACCCAAGCTTACCCCAGGGCTAGAAGTATCTAAAATTTCTTTGACTTAGAATTTCGTAGGTTAACTTCAGGGTGAGTTTTAGAGGGTCTTTTGGACTCCTAGGGGGTAACCGGGGTCAGTTTTGGTTACCCAACTTGGTACCCTATGGGTTAGGGGTCATTTTATGTCATTAATGAGCCTATAAACTCATTTATTACTCCCTTTAAGTGTCATTTTCATCTTTGAGCGAATTTGGAAGAGGAGTGTGACTTTGGTTAACCTCACTCTCTCTTCTACCCATGTTTCTTTTGACTTTACCCTTGGAGGGTTAGGAAGTGGTTTGGTTAAGGATTGGTTAGAGTTACCCCACCCTTGGGTTAAGCCTTGCTCATGTTGGAGGTTTTCCTATTTAGGGGAGATTTTAGGATGAGTTAAGTGTTCACCCACTCTCTACCCTTAGAGACAGAATCCAGTTTGAAGGAGATTTTAGAGAAGGAGCTTAGGAAGGATAGCTCAACACCATTCCTCTTTACACCATAGCTTGGATCAAGGTTGGAATCCCTTTTAAGTTAATTTCTTGTTTTTTATGTGTTCTTGAGCTCAAGGACTCCATTAATGGAATCTTATGGTTTTCTCGAAGTTTTTTTTTATGTTGAAAAGTTAAATGTTTATTCTTAATGTCTTTATTTTGTGCTTTATTTTGAATGGGTCTTCAAGGTACACTCACCCTTGGGAGGGCAGAGTAGCCTTGGAGGGGTAGTGGAAATGATTCCTGTTAAGTGTAGAGTCTCCCATGTGTGGAGGGATAAACTTGGGGTAACATGATACCCATGAAGCCAAGATGGGCTTGAGGGCAATTAGGAGGTATAAGGTGGTTATTCAGGACAACATCTTGTAAAGATGGTCCTTATCAATTCCATGTGAGGCTTACGTATTCTATGTGTATTCTTGGCTTTCTTCTTCAGTGAGGTCTACCACTACCCCTGTTTCTGGAATGTCTCTTGGAGATACTTCCTCTTGTTCATCCTGGTATTGGGAAATTTTCTTGTGTTTGAGACTCCTTTTCTTTTCCTGCTTGTTGGATGTATCTGTTTGTGACCCGTTCTAGATTGGATCCCCAAGCTCAGGCGTGGCCTTGTAAAGGCCTAGGTTGGGAGGTGAGCCTCCATGGTCAACCTCATCTTGTTTCAGGTACCTGATGGATTTTGAAGATGCATGATACCCTTATGTGGGAAAGAGTATGACCAAAAAGATTATCAGTTTGTAACTTATAATTTGTTGGGAAACCTTCAATGTTGCAATTTTGGTATTAAGGCCATTTTGTAGTTGTGGACGTATGTTATTGTAAATTTCTTACCATATTTTAACATGGAGGTTCGATGGAAATTTTATTGGATAAGTGCAAATGCATTCTACTTTATATTAAGTTTGGAGATCCTTGCTATGACACTGATGTTTTATGCTCAACAAAATTACTTGACTTTACATTCGTAGGTGTTAAACTTTATGAGCACTTCTATGGTTTCATTATACTAGGTCCTTGGAACGAATCGTTCAAACACATGAATGGTTAAGAGAGTGTTATTCATTAAGCTTATTTAAAATCCAATAACAAAATATATCTTTGTTTTAATTTTGTAGTGTTCTTGAGTGCATGGGAAGGAGAAATTAATACCATCCTCTCATTTTATTTTATTTTATAAAATCTGGAAAATTTAGTCAAAATTTTTTTGGCTCGAATTTTATATTTTAATTTGCCATTAGAATGAGCATAAATTATCAAATGCAACCATGTATTTTAAATTAAAATTTTTTTTTTTCTAATGCTCCCTGTTTTTAGTTATACAGAGATTTTTTTTATATATATTTTACACCAGTCAAAAATTATAAACTTATTTTATTCATTTTTTTTTAGATTGTTTTTAAAAACAAATTCTTATTTGCAACCCTTATTAAATAAATAAATTAATAAATTTTTTTTAAAAAAGTGTTTAAGCACATAGGTGCTGTGCGTTTTTTTTGTTGTTTTAAAAAAAAAAATTAAAAAATGTTGGGCGGGGAGGGCCAAAGCCCTTCCCCAGCCCCTTGCACCAGAGGTGGCCGCGCGGGTGTTGCCCCCACTCCACTGTGTACCATAGTGGGTGAGCGGCATTGGCCGTAGCCGGCCGCCCACCTCTGTGGGTAGCAGTGGCGTGGGGAGCACTACTCCGCCAGCTCGCCACCCACAGCCTTCGCCGGAACCCCATTCCCCGCCGCCATAAAATGCCACCACCTCTGCATTTTCGGCCGCCCACCAATGTTAAGTTAGCTGCCGCCCTCTGTTCCTCTTTCGCCCCCTTCATTTTGATTTCCTTCTAGGGTTTTTTTAATTTAGTGTTTGGAGGTAATTTTTATTTAGGATTTTTTTTTAATATATAGCGCAGTTTATTTAGATCACATTTGTTAATTAATCGATTTGCATGTGTGTGTGTCTATTTTGTTAAAAATAGGGGGAATTTATAGGATATTTTATTTATATTCATTTAGCTTTAATTTTAGTAAAGTTTGGTAATGAGGATAAATATATTTAAATTAAAATGAGTTCTTTTCATTCATAAGATCATTATTTATTTTAAAGATTCAATATAAGTTGTAGTTTAGATTTGATTTTGTTAGATAATATCTTCTTTTTTTTTACATGCTTTATTATAGATTTAGTCATCTATAGGAGGATTTTCGTCAAGATTAACATTAGTATAAAACTTTGTAATTTAAATTTCGTTATCGTTATTAGATTTAATTTTAAAATTTTCATTAGGTGGCTAAAGTAAAATTTAAATTCGTATTTCCTTAAAATATTAGATAGGTTAAATTCTAACATTGTATGTTAAATAAATATAATGTTAGGACTTTAATTTTTTTTTCTTGATAGGGATATTGATAATTAGGTATATAATTATAATGTTTAGAAATCTAGTTATCCAATCAAATTATTCATTTGAAAATTATTACCCAGATAACATTTTCTTGTTTAAGGGATTATGCACCCCTTATCTTCGCGATATGCACCCTTTAAAGGCATTATCGTTACCCTTGGACTTGCGTCGTGCACGGTTGAATTTTGGTCAACCATGGTCAAACCTCTCTCCGAACAACTTTTCTTTTTCACCAGGTGTTCCCCGTACTTCCTAGAACCTTAGATTCCTATTTCGTGCCCTTTGGAGATAGTTGACTTTTTGGTCAACATGGGTTGACTTTTTTGTCAATTGCCTCGATTTGCACATCCATAACTTCTTAGAGCTTAGTAGTCCCTTTTCTTGTCCCTTTGCTTAACCTAGGGTTCGGTTGACTTTTGGTCAACTCTAGTTGACTTGGGTCAACTCTAGTTGACTTGGGTCAACTCTAGTTGACTCTTGGTCAACTGCCTCAGTTTGCATGTCCAGGTTATCCTTGACACTTTTTGTTTTATTCTAGCTCGATCGTATGTACTTCGGTGTGTAGTTGACTTATAGTTGACTCAAGTTGACTTTTAGTCAATTGTCTCGATTTGCATGCCGATCAAAGTTAGTAGCTTTAGGAGACTTGTTTCTTGTTTAGAGACTCGTGCCAGGATGGGACTTGCTCTCTAGTTGTGTTAGTTCGTATGTTTAGGAAAAAATTTTGTAACTGTGTTTTGCTCAACTTTTGGGCATGACATTTTGGTATTAGAGCCATGTTAGCAACATTGGGAACCTTACCCACTACATTATCACTAAATTTGTCTTGCTTGTGTAGGATGCCACCTATCACTTGTCAAGCCCATCAGCAAGGGCATGGTCGGTGACATATCCCCGTAGCACGCATGGAGGTACAACCTAAGGTAGAGGATCGTAGGAGGGATCAGAGTCCACCTCCTGAACCCCCTCCCGATCCTAATGCAACGCTTTTGTTGGCCTTTCAGAACTTGGCCAGACTCATACTTGACCGCATGCCACCTGTTAATCAGGAGAGAGAGAGAGAAGTAGGAGCCCACCTCCTAGAGCAGGGAGAGATCAGATAGTTCAGGAGGATGAGTCCATCGCAGTTTCAGGTGGTGTTCCTAGGGGAGGTGCACAGAGGCTCGATAGGGCACCCCCC
>MU225282.1:413681-460445 GCA_018584345.1 Thuja plicata | reverse complement strand
TTTATGTCATTAATGAGCCTCTAAACTCATTTATTACTCCCTTTAAGTGTCATTTTCATCTTTGAGCGAATTTGGAAGAGGAGTGTGACTTTGGTTAACCTCACTCTCTCTTCTACCCATGTTTCTTATGACTTTACCCTTGGAGGGTTAGGAAGTGGTTTGGTTAAGGATTGGTTAGAGTTACCCCACCCTTGGGTTAAGCCTTTCTCATGTTGGAGGTTTTCCTATTTAGGGGAGATTTTAGGATGACTTGAGTGTTCACCCACTCTCTACCCTTAGAGACAGAATCCAGTTTGAAGGAGCTTTTGGAGAAGGAGCTTAGGAAGGATAGCTCAACACCATTCCTCTTTACACCATAGCTTGGATAAAGGTTGGAATCCCTTTTAATTTAATTTCTTGTGTTTTATGTGTTCTTGAGCTCAAGGACTCCATTAATGGAGTCTTATGGTTTTCTTGAAGTTTATTTTATGTTGAAAAGTTAAATGTTTATTCTCAATGTCTTTATTTTGAATGGGTCTTCAAGGTACACTCACCCTTGGGAGGGTAGAGTAGCCTTGGAGGGGTAGTGGAAATGATTCCTGTTATGTGTAGAGTCTCCCATGTGTGGAGGGATAAACTTGGGGTAACATGATACCCATGAAACCAAGATGGGCCTGAGGGCAATTAGGAGGTATAAGGAGGTTATTCAGGACAACATCTTTTAAAGATGGTCGTTATCAAGTCCATGTGAGGCTTATGTATTCTATGTGTATTCTTGGCTTTCTCCTTCAGTGAGGTCTACCACTGCCCCTATTTCTGGAATGTCTCTTGGAGATACTTCCTCTTGTTCATCCTGGTATTGAGAAATTTTGTTGTGTTTGAGACTCCTTTTCTTTTCCAGCTTGTTGGATGTATCTATTTGTGACCCGTTCCAGATTGGATCCCCAAGCTCAGGGGTGGCCTTGTGAAGGCCTAGGTTGGGAGGTTAGCCTCCATGGTCAACCTCATCTTGTTTCAGGTACCTGATGGATTTCGAAGATGCATGATACCCTTATGTGGGAAAGAGTATGACCAAAAAGATTATCAGTTTATAACTTATAATTTGTTGGGAAACCTTCAATGTTGCAATTTTGGTATTAAGGCCATTTTATAGTTGTGGATGTATTGTATTGTAAATTTCTTACCATATTTTAACATGGAGGTTCGATGGAAATTTTATTGGATAAGTGCAAACGCATTCTACTTTATATTAAGTTTGGAGATCCTTGCTATGACACTGATGTTTTATGCTCAACAAAATTACTTGACTTTACATTCGTAGGTGTTAAACTTTATGAGCACTTCCATGGTTTCATTATACTAGGTCCTTGGAACGAATCGTTCAAACACATGAATGGTTAAGAGAGTGTTATTCGTTAAGCTTATTTAAAATCCAATAACAAAATAGATCTTTGTTTTAATTTTGTAGTGTTCTTGAGTGCATGGGAAGGAGAAATTAATACCATCCTCTCATTTAATTTTTTTTATAAAATCTAGAAAATTTAGTGAAAATTTTTTTGGCTCGAAATTGATATTTTAATTTGCCATTAGAATGAGCATAAATTATCAAATGCAACCATGTATTTTAAATTTAAAAATTTATTTTTCTAATGCTCCCTGTTTTTAGTTATACAGAGATTTTTTTTCTATATATTTTACACCAGTCAAAAATTATAAACTTATTTTATTCATTTTTTTTAGATTGTTTTTAAAAACAAATTCTTATTTGCAACCCTTATTAATTAAATAAATTAATAAATTTTTTTTAAAAAAGTGTTTAAGCGCATAGGCGCTGTGCGTTTTTTTGTTGTTTTAAAAAAAAAATTTAAAAATGTTGGGCGGGGAGGGCCGAAGCCCTTCCCTAGCCCCTTGCACCAGAGGTGGCCGCGCGGGCGTCGCCCCCACTCGACTGTGTACCACAGTGGGTGAGCGGCGTCGGCCGTAGTCGGCCGCCCACCTTTGTGGGTAGCAGTGGCGTGGGGAGCGCAGCTCCGCCGGCTCCCCACCCACAGCCTCCGTCGGAACCCCATTCCCCGCCACCGGAAAATGCCGCCGCCTTTGCATTTTTGGCCGCCCGCCGGTGTTAAGTTAGCCGCCGCCCTCTGTTCCTCTTTCGCCCCCTTCATTTCGATTTCCTTCTAGGGTTTTTTTAATTTAGTGTTTGGAGGTAATTTTTATTTAGGATTTTTTTTTGATAAATATAGCAGTTTATTTAGATCACATTTGTTAGTTAATTGATTTGCATGTGTGTATGTCTATTTTGTTAAAAATAGGGGGAATTTATAGGATATTTTATTTATACTCATTTAGCTTTAATTTTAGTAAAGTTTGGTAATGAGGATAAATATATTTAAATTAAAATGAATTCTTTTTATTCATAAGATCATTATTTATTTTAAAGATTCAATATAAGTTGTAGTTTAGATTTGATTTTGTTAGATAATATCTTTTTTTTTTTTTACACGCTTTATTATAGATTTAGTCATCTATAGGAGGATTTTCGTCAAGATTAACATTAGTATAAAACTTCGTAATGTAGATTTCGTTATCGTTATTAGATTTAATTTTAAAATTTTCATTAGGTGGCTAAAGTAAAATTTAAATTCGTATTTCCTTAAAATATTAGATAGGTTAAATTCTAATATTGTATGTTAAATAAATATAATGTTAGGACTTTAATTTTTTTTTCTTGATAGGGATATTGATAATTAGGTATATAATTATAATGTTTAGAAATCTAATTATCCAATCAAATTATTCCTTTGAAAATTGCTACCCAGATAACATTTTCTTGTTTAAGGGATTATGCACCCCTTATCTTCACAATATGCACCCTTTAAAGGCATTATCGTTACCCTTGGACCTGCGTCGTGCACGGTTGACTTTTGGTCAACCATGGTCAGACCTCTCTCCGAACAAATTTTCTTTTTCACCAGGTGTTCCCCGTACTTCCTAGAACCTTAGATTCCTGTTTCATGCCCTTTGGAGACAGTTGACTTTTTGGTCAACATGGGTTGACTTTTTGGTCAACTACCTCGATTTGCGCATCCATAACTTCTTAGATCTTAGTAGTCCCTTGTCATTTCCCTTCACTTAACCTAGGGTTCAGTTGACTTTTGGTCAACTCTAGTTGACTTGGGTCAACTCTGGTTGACTCTTGGTCAACTGCCTCGGTTTGCATGTCCAGGTTATCCTTGACACTTTTTATTTTATTTCAGCTCAATCGTACGTACTTCAGTGTGTAGTTGACTTATAGTTGACTCAAGTTGACTTTTAGTCAATTGTCTCAATTTACGTGCTGATCAAAGTTAGTAGCTTTAGGAGACTTGTTTCTTGTTTAGAGACTCGTGCCAGGATGGGACTTGCTCTCTAGTTGTGTTAGTTCATATGATTAGGAAAAATTTTCGTAACTATGTTTTGCTCAACTTTTGGGCATGACACACAGATCTCCGTTAAATTTAAAATAGAAGTAATTGACATCAAAATATTCGGTGGGTTTTCCTCTGATTGAGCATAATTGAAACTTTAAATTAATATTTCAAATGAGATTCGATATTCATGAAATTTAAAATGGAAGTATTTGACATTAAAATATTAGGCAGGATTTCCTCTGATTATGTAAACCTAAAACTTTAAATTAATATTTTGATGTCAAATGCTTCCAATTTAAAATAAAAGCATTTGACATCAAAATATTACGTGGGTTTTCGTCTGATTGAGAAAAATTGAAAGTTTAAATTAATATTTCAAACGAGCTCCGATGTTCGTGAAATTTAAAATGGATGCATTTGACATCAAAATATTAGGTGGGTTTACCTCTGATTATGCAAAATTGAAACTTTAAATTAATAGTTCAAACGAGCTCAGATCTTTGTGAAATTTAAAATGGAAGCATTTGACATCAAAATATTAGGTGGGTTTTCCTCTGATTGAGAAAAATTGAAACTTTAAATTAAAATTTCAAACAAGCTCCGATCTTTGTGAAATTTAAATTGGAAGCATTTGACATCAAAATATAAGGTGGGTTTTCCACTACTTGTGTAAAATTGAAACTTGAAATTAATATTTCAAACGAGCTTAGATCTCTGTGAAATTTAAAATAGAAGCATTTGACATCAAAATATTAGGTGGATTTTCCCTTGATTGAGCAAAATTGAAACTTTAACTTAATATTTCAAATGAGATCCGATCTTCCTAAAATTTAAAATGGAAGCATTTGACAGTAAAATATTAGGTGGGTTTTCCTCTGATTATGTAAAATTGAAACATTAAATTAATATTTGAAACTTTAAATTAATATTTCAAACGAGCTCAGATCTTCATGAAATTTAAAATGGAAGCATTTGACATAAAAATATTAGGTGGATTTTCCTTTGATTGAGCAAAATTGAAACTTTAAATTAATATTTCAAAAGAGCTCTGATCTCCATGAAATTTAAATTGGAAGCATTTGACATCAAAATATTAGGTGGGTTTTCCACTGATTGTGTAAAATTGAAACTTGAAATTAATATTTCAAACTAGCTCGGATCTCCATGAAATTTAAAATAGAAGCATTTGACATCAAAATATTAGGTGGGTTTTTCTCCGATTGAGAAAAATTGAAACTTTAAATTAATATTTCAAATGAGATCCGATCTTCATGAAATTTAAAATGGAAGCATTTGACATTAAAATATTGGGTGGTTTTTCCTCTGATTGTCTAAAACTGAAAATTTTAATTAATATTTTGATGTCAAATGCTTCCAATTTAAAATAGAAGCATTTGACATCAAAATATTGTGTGGGTTGTCCTCTAATTGAGCAAAATTGAAAGTTTAAATTAATATTCCAAATGAGCTCTGATGTTTGTGAAATTTAAACTGGAAGCATTTGACATCAAAAAATTAGGTGGGTTTACCTCTAATTGTGCAAAATTGAAACTCTTTTGTGACACATTTTACGTCTAGGAGCAAAATTGAAACTTTAAATTAATATTTCAAATGAGCTCAGATCTTTGTGAAATTTAAAATGGAATCATTTGACATCAAAATATTAGGTGGGTTTTCCTTTGATTGAGAAAAATTGAAATTTTAAATTAATATTTCAAATGAGCTCAGAGCTTCGAGAAATTTAAATTGGAAGCATTTGACATCAAAATATTAGGTGGGTTTTCCACTGATTGTGTAAAATTGAAACTTGAAATTAATATTTCAAATGAGCTCAGATCTCTGTGAAATTTAAAATAGAAGCATTTGACATCAAAATATTAGGTGGGTTTTCCTCTGATTGAGAAAAATTGAAACATTAAACAAATATTTCAAATGAGATCCGATCTTTGTGAGATTTAAAATGGAAACATTTGACATCAAAATATTAGGTGGGTTTTCCTTTGATTGAGCAAAATTGAAACTTTAAATGAATATTTCAAACAAGCTCCGATCTTCATGAAATTTAAATTGGAAGCATTTGACATCAAAATATTAGGTGGGTTTTCCACTGATTGTGTAAAATTGAAACTTGAAATTAATATTTGAAATGAGCTTGAATCTCTGTTAAATTTAAAATAGAAGTAATTGACATCAAAATATTAGGTGGGTTTTCCTCTGATTGAGCAAAATTGAAACTTTAAATTAATATTTCAAACGAGATTCGATCTTCATCAAATTTAAAATGGAAGTATTTGACATTAAAATATTAGGTGGGTTTTCCTCTGATTGTGTAAAATTTAAACTTTAAATTAATATTTAAAACTTTAAATTAATATTTTGATATCAAATACTTCCAATTTAAAATAGAAGCTTTTGACATCAAAATATTACGTGGGTTTTCCTCTGATTGAGAAAAATTGAAACTTTAAATTAATATTTCAAGCGAGCTCCGATGTTCATGAAATTTAAAAGGGAAGCATTTAACATCAAAATATTAGGTGGTTTTACCTCTGATTGTGCAAAATTGCAAAAAATTTTGTGACACATTTTACGTCTGAGAGCAAAATTGAAACTTTAAATTTCTAGTTCAAACGAGCTCATATCTTCATGAAATTTAAAATGGAAGCATTTGACATCAAAATATTAGGTGGGTTTTCCTTTGATTGAGAAAAATTGAAACATTAAAATAATATTTCAAATGAGATCCGATCTTCGTGAAATTTAAAATGGCATTTAACATTAAAATAATAGGTGGGTTTTCCTCTGATTATGTAAAAATAAAACTTTAAATTAATATTTTGATGTCAAATGCTTCCAATTTAAAATAGAAGCATTTCACATCAAAATATTAGGTGGGTTTTCCTCTGATTGAGAAAAATTGAAACTTTAAATTAATATTTCAAATCAGGCCTGATCTTCGTGAAAATTAAATTGGAAGCATTTGCCATCAAAATATTAGGTGGTTTTTCCTCTGATTGTGTAAAACTGAAACTTTAAATTAATATTTGAAACTTTAAATTAATATTCCAAATGAGATCCGATCATCGTGATATTTAAAATGGAAGCATTTGACATTAAAATATGAGGTGGCTTTTCCTTTGATTGTGTAAAACTAAAACTTTAAATTAATATTTGAAACATTAAATTAATATTTTGATGTTGAATGCTTCCATTTTAAAATAGAAGCATTTGACATCAAAATATTAGGTGGGTTTTCCTCTGATTGAGAAAAATTGAAAGTTTAAATTAATATTTCAAATGAGCTCCGATATTCATGAAACTTAAAATGGAAGCATGTGACATCAAAATATTAGGTGGGTTTACCTCTTATTGTGCAAAATTGAAACTTTCTTTTGACATGTTTTACGTCCGGGAGCAATATTGAAAGTTTAAATTAATATTTCAAATGAGCTGCGATCTTCGTGAAATTTAAAATGGAAGCATTTGACATAAAAATATTAGGTGGGCTTTCCTATGATTGAGCAAAATTGAAACTCTAAATTAATATTTCAAACAAGCTCCGATCTTCATGAAATTTAAATTGGAAGCATTTGACATCAAAATATTAGGTGGGTTTTCCTCTGATTGAGAAAAATTGAAACTTTAAATTCATATTTCAAACCAGCTCCGATCTTTGTGAAATTTAAATTGGAAGCATTTGACATCAAAATATTAGGTGGGTTTCCCACTGATTGTGTAAAATTGATACTTAAAATTAATATTTCAAACGAGCTCGGATCTCTATGAAATTTAAAATAGAAGCATTTGACATCAAAATATTACCTGGGTTTTCCTTCCATTGAGCAAAATTGAAACTTTAAATTAATATTTCAAATGAGATCTGATCTTTGTGAAATTTAAAATGGAAGCATTTGACATTAAAATGTTAGGTGGGTTTTCCTCTGATTGTGTAAAACTGAAACTTTAAATTAATATTTGAAACTTTGAATTAATATTTTGATGTCAAATGCTTCCAATTTAAAATAGAAGCATTTCACATCAAAATATTAGGTTGGTTTTCCTCTGATTGAGCAAAATTGAAAGTTTAAATTAATATTTCAAACGAGCTCAGATCTCCATGAAATTTAAAATAAAAGCATTTGACATCAAAATATTAGGTGGGTTTTCCTGTGATTGAGCAAAATTGAAACTTTAAATTAATATTTCTAACGAGATCTGATCTTCATGAAATTTAAAATGAAAGCATTTGACATTAAAATATTAGGTGGGTTTTCCTCTTATTGTATAAAACTAGAACTTTAACTTAATATTTGAAACTTGAAAATAATATTTTGATGTCAAATGCTTCCAATTTAAAATAGAAGCATTTGACATCAAAATATTAAGTGGCTTTTCCACTGATTGTGTAAAATTGAAACTTGAAATTAATATTTCAAACGAGCTCGGATCTCTGTGAAATTTAAAATAGAAGCATTTGACATCAAAATATTAGGTGGGTTTTCCTCTGATTGAGCAAAATTGAAAGTTTAAATTAATATTTCAAATGAGATCCTTTCTTTGTGAAATTTAAAATGGAAATATTTGACATTAAAATATTACCTGAGTTTTCCTCTGATCATGTAAAAATAAAACTTTATATTAATATTTGAAACTTTAAATTAATATTTTGATGTCAAATGCTTCCAATTTAAAATAGAAGCATTTAACATCAAAATATTAAGTGGGTTTTCCTTTGATTGAGAAAAATTGAAAGTTTAAATTAATATTTGAAACAAGCTCCGATGTTCGTGAAATTTAGAATGGAAGCATTTGACAACAAAATATTAGGTGGGTTTACTTCTGATTGTGCAAAATTGAAACTTTTTTGTGACATGTTTTACATCTGGGAGCAAAATTAAAACTTTAAATTAATATTTCAAATGAGCTCAGATCTTAGTGAAATTTGAAATGGAAACATTTGACATCAAAATTTTAGGTGTATATTCCTCTGATTCAGGAAAATTGAAACTTTAAATTAATAATTTAAACGAGCTTCGATGTGCTTGAAATTTAAACTCGAAGCATTTGACATCAAAATATTAGGTGGGTTTTCCACTGATTGTGTAAAATTGAAATTTCAAATTAATATTTCAAACAAGCTCGGATCTCTGTGAAATTTAAAACAGAAGCATTTGACATCAAAATATTAGGTGGGTTTTCCTCTGATTGAGAAAAATTGAAACTTTAAATTAATATTTCAAACAAGATCCGATGTTCGTGAAATTTAAAATGGAAGCATTTGACATTAAAATATTAGGTGGGTTTTCCTCTGATTGTGTAAAACTGAAAATTTATATTAATATTTTGATGTCAAATGCTTCCAATTTAAAATAGAAGTATTTTACATCAAAATATTAGGTGGGTTTTCCTCTGATTGAGCAAAATTGAAAATTTAAATTAATATTTCAAACGAGCTCCGATGTTCCTGAAATTTAAAATAGATGGATTTGAGATCAAAATATTAGGTGGGTTTACCTCTGATTTTTCAAAATTGAAACCTTTTTGTGACAAGTTTTACATCCGGGAGCAAAATTGAAAGTTTAAATTAATATTTCAAACGAGCTCCGATCTTCATGAAATTTAAAATGGAAGCATTTGACATCAAAATATTAGGCTGGTTTTCCTCTAATTGAGAAAAATTGAAACTTTAAATTAATATCTCAAACAAGCACTGATCTTCCTAAAATTTAAATTGGAAGCATTTGACATGAAAATATTAGGTGGGTTTTCCACTGATTATGTAAAATTGAAACTTGAAATTAATATTTCAAACGAGCTCAGATCTTCGTGAAATTTGAAATAGAAGCATTTGACATCAAAACATTAGGTGGGTTTTCCTCTGATTGAGCAAAATTGAAACTTTAAATTATTATTTCAAACGAGATCTGATGTTCATGAAATTTAAAATTGAAGCATTTGAGATAAAATTATTAGGTGGGTTTTCCTCTGATTGTGTAAAAGTGAAACTTTAAATTAATATTTAAAACTTTAAATTAATATTTTGATGTCAATTTCTTCCAATTTAAAATAGAAGCATTTGACATCAAAATATTAGGTGGGTTTTCCTCTGATTGAGAAAAATTGAAATTTTAAATTAATATTTCAAAGGAGCTCTGATGTTCGTGAAATTTAAAATGGAAGCATTTGACATCAAAATATTAGGTGGGTTTACCTCTGATTGTGCAAAATTGAAACTTTTTTGTGACACGTTTTACTTCCGCGAGAAAAATTGAAACTTTAAATTAATATTTCAAACGAGCTCAGATCTTTGAGAAATTTAAAATGGAAGCATTTGACATCAAAATATTAGGTGGGTTTTTGTCTGATTGAGAAAAAAAGAAACTTTAAATTAATATTTCAAATGAGCTCTGATCTTCGTGAAATTTAAATTAGAAGCATTTGACATCCAAATATTAGGTGGGTTTTCCATTGATTGTGTAAAATTGAAACTTGAAATTAATATTTCAAATGAGCTCGGATCTCTGTGAAATTTAAAATAGAAGCATTTGACATCAAAATATTAGGTGGGTTTTCCTCTGATTAAGCAAAATTAAAACTTTAAATTAATATTTCAAAGGAGATTTGATCTTCATGAAATTTAAAATGAAAGTGTTTCACATTAAAATATTAAGTGGGTTTTCCTCTGATTATGTAAAACTAAAACTTTAAATTAATATTTTGATGTCAAATGCTTCCAATTTAAAATAGAAGAATTTGACATCAAAATATTAGGTGGGTTTTCCTTTGATTGAGCAAAATTGAAATTTTAAATTAATATTACAAATGAGTTATGATGTTCATGAAATTTAAAATGGAAGCATTTGATATCAAAATATTAGGTTGGTTTACCTCTGATTGTGCAAAATTGAAACTTTTTTGGGACACGTTTTATGTCCAGGAGCATAATTGAAACTTTAAATTAAAATTTCAAATGAGCTCAGATCTTCGTGAAATTTAAAATGGAAGCATTTGACATGAAAATATTAGGTGGGTTTTCCTTTGATTGAGCAAAATTGAAACTTTAAATTAATATTTCAAACAAGCTCCGATATTCGTGAAATTTAAATTGGAAGCATTTGCCATCAAAATATTAGGTGGGTTTTCCACTTATTGTGTAAAATTGAAACTTGAAATTAATATTTCAAACAATCTTGGATCTTCATAAAATTTAAAATAGAAGCATTTTGACATCAAAATATTAGGTGGGTTTTCCTCTAATTGAGAAAAATTGAAACTTTAATTAATATTTGAAGATTCGAGAATCGTGAAATTTAAAATAGAAGCATTTGACATTAAAATATTAGGTGGGTTTTCCTGTAATTGTGTAAAACTGAAACTTTAAACTAATATTTGAAACTTTTAATTAATATTTTGATGTCAAATGCTTCCAATTTAAAATAGAAGCATTTGACATCAAACTATTAGGTGGGTTTTCCTCTGATTGAGCAAAATTGAAAGTTTAAATTAATATTTCAAATGAGCTCTGATGTTCATGAAATTTAAAATGGAAGTATTTGACATCAGAATAATAGGTGGGTTTACCTCTGATTGTGCAAAATTGAAACTTTTTTGTGACACATTTTACGTCCGGGAGCAAAATTGAAACTTTAAATTAATATTTCAAACGAGCTCAAATCTTCATGAAATTTAAAATGCAAGCATTTGGCATCAAAATATTAGGTGGGTTTTCCTCTGATTGAGAAAAATTGAAACTTTAAATTAATATTTCAAACAAGCTCTGATCTTCGTGAAATTTTAATTGGAAGCATTTGACATCATAATATTAGGTGGGTTTTCAACTAATTATGTAAAATTAAAACTTTAAATTAATATTTCAAACAAGCTCAGGTCTCCGTGAAATTTAAAATAAAAGCCTTTAACATTAAAATATTAGGTGGGTTTTCCTCTAATTGAGCAAAATTGAAACTTTAAATTAATATTTCAAACGAGATCCGATCTTTGTGAAATTTAAAAGTGAAGCATTTGATATTAAAATATTAGGTGGGTTTTCCTCTGATTGTGCAAAACTGAAACTTTAAATTAATATTTGAAACTTTAAATTAATATTTTGATGTCAAATGCTTCCAATTTAAAATAGAAGCATTTCACATCACAATAATAGGTGGGTTTTCCTTTGATTGAGCAAAATTGAAATTTTAAATTAATATTTCAAACGAGCTTCGATGTTCGTGAAATTTCAAATAAAAGCATTTGACATCAAAATAATAGGTGGGTTTACCTCTGATTGTGCAAAATTGAAACTTTTTTCTGACACGCTTTACGTCCGGGAGAAAAATTGAAACTTTAAATTAATATGTCAAACGAGCTTAGATCTTTGTGAAATTTAAAATGGAAGCATTTGACATCAAAAAATTAGGACGGTTTTCCTCTGATTGAGAAAAACTGAAACTTCAAATTAGTATTTCAAAAGAGCTCCGATCTTTGTGAAATTTAAAGTGGAAGCATTTGACATCAAAATATTAGGTGGGTTTTCCACAGATTGTGTAAAATTGAAACTTGAAATTAATATTTCAAACAGGCTCGGATCTTCATGAAATTTCAAATAGAAGCGTTTGACATCAAAATATTAGGTGGGTTTTCCTCTGATTGATCAAAATTGAAACTTAAAATTAATATTTCAAACGAGATCCGATCTTTGTGAAATTTAAAAGGTGAGCATTTGACATTCAAATATTAGGTGGGTTTTCCACTGATTGTGTAAAACTAAAAATTTAAATTAATATTTGAAACTTAAATTAATATTTGAAACTTTAAATTAATATTTTGATGTCAAATGCTTCCAATTTAAAATAGAACCATTTGACATAAAAACATTATGTGGGTTTTCCTCTGATTCGGCAAAATTAAAAGTTTAAATAAATATTTCAAATGAGCTCTGATGTTGGTGAAATTTGAAATGGAAGCATTTGCAATCAAAATATTAGGTGGGTTTACATCTGATTGTGCAAAATTGAAACTTTTTTTTGACACGTTTTACGTCTGGGAGTAAAATTGAAACTTTAAATTAATATTTCTAACGAGCTCAGATCTTCATGAAATTTAAAATGGAAGCATTTGAGATCAAAATATTAGGTGGGTTTTCCTCTAATTGAGAAAAATTGAAACTTTAAATTAATATTTCAAACAAGCTCCGATCTTCATGAAATTTAAATTGGAAGTATTTGACATCAAAATATTAGGTTGGTTTTCCACTGATTGTGTAAAATTGAAACTTGAAATTAATATTTCAAACAAGCTCAGATCTCCATGAAATTTAAAATAGAAGCATTTGACATAAAAATATTAGGTGGGTTTTCGTCAAATTGAGAAAATTGAAACTTTAAATTAATATTTCAAACGAGATCCGATCTTCGTGAAATTTAAAATGGAAGCATTTGACATTAAAATATTAGGTGGGTTTTCCTCTGATTATGTAAAATTGAAACATTAAATTAATATTTGAAACTTTAAATTAATATTTTGATGTAAAATGCTTCCAATTTAAAATAGAAGTATTTGACATCAAAATATTAGGTGGGTTTTCCTCTAATTGAGCAAAATTGAAAGTTTAAATTAATATTTCAAACGAGCTCTGATGTTCATGAAATTTAAAATGGAAGCATTTGACATCAAAATATTAGGTGAGTTTACCTCTGATTGTGTAAAATTGAAACTTTTTTGTGACACGTTTTACGTCTGGGAGCAAAATTGAAACTTTAAATTAATATTTCAAACGAGCTCCGATCTTCGTGAAATTTAAAATGGAAGCATTTGCATCAAAATGTTAGGTGGGTTTTCCTATGATTGAGCGAAATTGAAACTTTAAATTAATATTTCAAACAAGCTCCGATCTTCCTAAAATTTAAATTGGAAGCATTTGACATCAAAATATTAGGTGGGTTTCCCACTGATTGTGTAAAATTGAAATTTTAAATTAATATTTCAAATTAGCTCGGATCTCTGTGAAATTTAAAATAGAAGCATTTGACATCAAAATATTAGGTGGGTTTTCCTCTGATTGAGAAAAATTGAAACTTTAAATTTGTATTTCAAACGAGATCCGATCTTTGTGAAATTTAAAATGGAAGCATTTGACATTAAAATATTAGGTGGGTTTTCCTCTGATTGTGTAAAACTAAAAATTTTAATTAATATTTGAAACTTTAAATTAATATTTTGATGTCAAATGCTTCCAATTGAAACTTTAAATTAATACTTCAATGAGATCTGATCTTTGTGAAATTTAAAATGCAAGCATTTGACATTAAAATATTAGGTGGGTTTTCCTTGAATTGTGTAAAATTGAAACTTAAAATAAATATTGTAAACTTTAAATTAATATTTTGATGTCAAATGCTTTCAATTGAAAATGGAAGCATTTGACATCAAAATATTAGGTTGGTTTACCTCTGATTATGCAAAATTGAAACTTTTGTTTGACATGTTTAATGTCCGGGAGCAAAATTGAAACTTTAAATTAATATTTCAAACGAGTTCAAATCTTTGTGAAATTTAAAATGGAAGCATTTGACATCAAAATATTAGGTGGGTTTTCCTTTGATTGAGCAAAATTGAAACTTTAATATAATATTTCAAACAAGCTCCGATCTTCGTGAAATTTAAATTGGAAGCATTTGACATCAAAAAATTATGTGGGTTTTCCACTCATTGTGTAAAATTGAAACTTGAAATTAATATTTCAAATGAGCCCAGATCTTCGTGAAATTTAAAATAGAAGAATTTGACATCAAAATATTAGGTGGGTTTTACTCTGATTGAGCAAAATTGAAACTTTAAATTAATATTCAAATAAGATCTGATCTTTGTGAAATTTAAAATTGAAGCATTTAACATTAAGATATTAGGTGGGTTTTCCTCTGATTGTGTAAAACTAAAACTTTAAATTAATATTTTGATGTCAAATGCTTCCAATTTAAAATAGAAGCATTTGACTTTAAAATATTAGGTGGGTTTTCGTCTGATTGAGAAAAATTGAAAGTTTAAATTAATATTTCAAATGAGCTCTGATGTTCATGAAATTTAAAATGGAAGCATTTGGCATCAAAATATTAGGTGCTATTACCTCTGGTTGTGTAAAATTGTAACTTTTTTGTACACATTTTACGTCCGGGAGAAAAATTAAAAGTTTAAATTAATATTTCAAACAAGCATTTGACATAAAAATATTAGGTGGGTTTTCCTTTGATTAAGAAAAATTAAAACTTTAAATTAATATTTCAAACAAGCTCTGATCTTCGTGAAATTTAAATTGGAAGCATTCGAAATTAAAATATTAGGTGGGTTTTCCATTGATTGTGTAAAATTGAAACTTGAAATTAATATTTCAAACAAGATCAGATCTCCGTGAAATTTAAAATAGAAGCATTTGACATTAAAATATTAGGCGGTTTTTTCTCTAATTGACCAAAATTGAAACTTTAAATTAATATTTCAAATGAGATCCGATCTTTGTGAAATTTAAAATGGAAGCATTTGACATTAAAATATTAGGTGGGTTTTGCTCTGATTGTGTAAAACTAAAAATTTAAATTAATATTTGAAACTTTAAAATAATATTTTGATGTCAAATGCTTCCAATTTAAAATAGAAGCATTTGATAGGAAAATATTAGGTGGGTTTTCCTCTGATTGACAAAAATTGAAAGTTAAAATTAATATTTCAAACGAGTTCCGATGTTCACAAAATTTAAAATGGAAGCATTTGACATCAAAATATTAGGTGGGTTTACCTCTGATTGTGCAAAATTGAAACATTTTTGTGACACATTTTACCTTCGGGTGCAAAATTGAAACTTTAAATTATTATTTCAAACGAGCTCCGATCTTCATGACATTTAAATTGGAAGCATTTGACATCAAAATATTAGGTGGGTTTTCCACTAAGTGTGTAAATTTGAAACTTGAAATTAATATTTCAAATGAGCTCGGATCTCCGTGAAATTTAATATAGAAGCATTTGACATAAAAATATTAGGTGGGTTTTCCTCTGATTGAGAAAAATTGAAACTTTAAATTAATATTTCTAACGAGATCCGATCTTCGTGAAATTTAAAATGGAAGCATTTGACATTAAAATATTAGGTTGGTTTTCCTCTGATTCTATAAAACTAAAACTTTAAATTAATATTTGAAATTTTAAATTAATATTTTGATGTCAAATGCTTCCAATTTAAAATAGAAGCATTTGACATCAAAATATTATGTGGGCTTTCCTCTGATTGAGTAAAATTGAAAGTTTAAATTAATATTTGAAACGAGCTCTAATGTTCGTGAAATTTAAAATGGAACCATTTTACAAGAAAATATTAAGTGTGTTTACCTCTTATTGTGCAAATTTTAAACTTTTTTATGACACGTTTTATGTTCGTGAGCAAAATTGAAACATTAAATTAATATTTCAAACGAGCTCCGATCTTTATGAAATTTAAAATGGAAGCATTTGACATCAAAATATTAGGTGGGTTTTTCTCTGATTGAGCAAAATTGAAACTTTAAATTAATATTTCAAATGAGCTCCGATTTTTGTGAAATTTAAATTGGAAGCATTTGACATCAAAATATTAGGTGGGTTTACCTCTGATTGAGAAAAATTAAAAGTTTTAATTAATATTTCAAACAAGCTCCGATCTGTGTGAAATTTAAATTGGAAGCATTTGACATCAAAATATTAGGTGGGTTTTCCACTGATTGTGTAAAATTGAAATTTGAAATTAATATTTCAAACGAGCTCAGATCTCCGTGAAATTTAAAATAGAAGCATTTGATATTAAAATATTAGGTGGGTTTTCCTCTGATTGAGCAAAATTGAAACTTTAAATTAATATTTCAAATGAGATTCGATCTTCATGAAATTTAAAATGGAACCATTTGACATTTTAATATTAGGTGGGTTTTCCTCTGATTGTGTAAAACTAAAAATTCAAATTAATATTTAAAAATTTAATTTAATATTTTGATGTCAAATGCTTCCAATTTAAAATAGAAGTATTTGACATCAAAATATTAGGTGGGTTTTCCTCTGATTGAGCAAAATTGAGAGTTTAAATTAATATTTCAAATGAGCTCCGATCTTTGTGAAATATAACATGGAAGCATTTGACATCAAAATATTATGTGGGTTTTCCTCTGATTGAGAAAAATTGAAACTTTAAATTAATATTTCAAACGAGCTCCAATCTTCATGAAATTTAAACTGGAAGCATTTGACATCAAAATAATAGGTGGGTTTTCCTGTGATTGAGCAAAATTGAAACTTTAAATTAATATTTCAAATGAGCTCCGATCTTCGTGAAATTTATATTGGAAGCGTTTGAAATCAAAATATTAGGTGGGTTTTCCACTGATTGTGTAAAATTGAAACTTGAAATTAATATTTCAAACGAGCTCAGATCTCTATGAAATTTAAAATAGAAGAATTTGACATCAAAATACTAGGTGGGTTTACTTCTTATTGTGCAAAATTAAAACTCTTTTATGACACGTTTTACGTCTGGGAGCAAAATTGAAAGTTTAAAATAATATTTCAAATGAGCTCCGATCTTCTTGAAATTTAAAATGGAAGCATTTGACATCAAAATATTAGGTGGGTTTTCCTTTAATTGAGAAAAATTGAAACTTTAAATTAATATTTCAAACGAGCTCCGATCTTTGTGAAATTTAATTTGGAAGCATTTGACATCAAAATATTAGGTGGGTTTTCCACCGATTGTGTAAAACTGAAACTTGAAATTAATATTTCAAACAAGCTCAAATCTCTGTGAAATTTAAAATAGAAGCATTTGACATCAAAATATTAGGTGGGTTTTCCTCTGATTGAACAAAATTGAAACTTTAAATTAATATTTCAAACGAGATTTGACCTTCGTGTAATTTAAAATGGAAGCATTTGACATTAAAATATTAGGTGGGTTTTCCTTTGATTGTGTAAAACTAAAATTTTAAATTAATATTTGAAACTTTAACTTAATCTTTTGATGTCAAATTAAAATTTGAAAGTTTAAATTAATGTTTCAAATGAGCTCTGATGCTCAGAAAATTTAAAATGAAAGCATTTGACATCAAAATATTAGGTGGGTTTAAAACTGATTGTGCAAAATTGAAACTTTTTTTGACAAGTTTTACGTCCGGGAGTAAAATTGAAAGTTTAAATTAATATTTCAAACAAGCTTCGATCTTCGTGATATTTAAAATGGAATCATTTGACATCAAAATATTAGGTGGGTTTTCCTCTTATTGAAAAAAATTAAAACATTAAATTAATATTTCAAACAAGCTCTGATCTTCATGAAATTTAAATTGGAAGCATTTGACATCAAAATATTAGGTAGGTTATCCACTAATTGTGTAAAATTGAAACTTGAAATTAATATTTCAAACGAGCTCGGATCTCTGTGAAATTTAAAATAGAAGCATTTGACATAAAAGTATAAGGTGGTTTTTCCTCTGATTGAGCAAAATTGAAACTTTAAATTAATATTTCTAACAAGATACAATCTTCGTGAAATTTAAAATGGAATTATTTGAGATTAAAGTATTAGGTGGAATTTCTGTTGATTCTATAAAACTGAAAGTTTAAATTAATATTTGAAACTTTAAATTAATATTTTGATGTCAAATGCTTCCTATTTAAAATAGAAGCATTTGACATCAAAGTATTAGTTGGGTTTTCCTCTGATTAAGCAAAATTGAAAGTTTAAATTAATATTTCAAATGAGCTCCGATGTTCATGAAATTTAAAATGGAAGCATTTGACATCAAAATATTAGGTGGGTTTACATCTGATTGTGCAAAATTGAAACTTTTTTGTGAGACGTTTTACATTCGGGAGAAAAATCTAAAATTTAAATTAATGTTTCAAACGAGCTTCGATCTTCGTGAAATTTAAAATTGAAGCATTTGACATAAAAATTATAGGTGGGTTTTCCTCTGACTAAAAAAAATTGAAACTTTAAATACATACTTCAAACGAGCTCTGATCTTTGTGAAATTTATATTCATGGCATTTGACATCAAAATATTAGGTGGTTTTTCACCCGATTGTGTAATATTGAAACTTGAAATTAATATTTCAAAAGACCTTAGATCTCTGTGAAATTTAAAATAGAAGCATTTGACATCAAAATATTAGGTGGGTTTTCCTCTGATTGAGCAAAATTAAAACTTTAAATTAATATTTCAAACGAGATCCGATCTTTGTAAAATTTAAAATGGAAGTAGTTGACAATAAAATATTAGGTGGGGTTTCCTCTGATTGCATAAAAATGAAACTTTAAATTAATATTTGAAACTTTAAATTAATATTTTGATGTCAAATGCTTTAAATTTAAAATAGAAGCATTTTTCATCAAAATATTAGGTGGGTTTTCCTCTAATTATGCAAAATTGAAACTTTAAATTAATATTTCAAACGAGCTCCGATGTTCATGAAATTTATAATGGAAGCATTTGACATCAAAATATTAGGTGGGTTTACATTTTATTGTGCAAAATTGAAACTTTTTTATGACACTTTTTACGTCCAGGAGCAAAATCTAAAATTTAAATTAATATTTCAAACGAGCTCTGATCTTCATGAAATTTAAAATGAAAGCATTTGACATCAAAATATTAGGTGGTTTTACCTCTGATTGTACAAAATTGAAACTTTTTTGTGACACATTTTATGTCTGGGAGGAAAATTGAAAGTTTAAATTAATATTTCAACCGAGCTCTGATCTTCATGAAATTTAAAATGGAAGCATTTGACATCAAAATATTAGGTGGGTTTTCCTCTAATTGAGAAAAATTAAAACTTTAAATTAATATTTCAAACGAGCTTCGATCTTCATGAAATTTAAATTGGATGCATTTGACATGAAAATATTAGGTGGGTTTTCTACTGATTGTGTAAAATTGAGACTTGAATTAATATTTCAAACAAGCTCAGATCTCTGTGAAATTTAAAATAGAAGCATTTGACATCAAAATATAAGGTGGGTTTTCCTTTGATTGATTAAAATTGAAACTTTAAATCAATATTTCAAACGATATCCGATCTTCTTGATATTTAAAATAGAAGCATTTGACATTAAAATATTAGGTGGGTTTTCCTCAGATTGTGTAAAATTGAAACTTTAAATTAATATTTTGATGTCAAACGCTTCCAATTTAAAATAGAAGCATTTGACATCAAAATATTAGGTGGGTTTACCTCTGATTGAGCAAAATTGAAAGTTTAAATTAATATTTCAAATAAGCTCCGATGTTCATGAAATTTAAAATGGAAGCATTTGACATCAAAATATTAGGTGGGTTTACCTCTAATTGTGCAAAATTAAAACTTTTTTGTGACAGGTTTTAAGTCCTAGAGCAAAATTGAAAGTTTAAATTAATATTTGAAATGAGCTCCGATCTTTGTGAAATTTAAATTGGAAGTATTTGACAACAAAATATTAGGTTGGTTATCCTCTAATTGAGAAAAATTAAAACTTTAAATTGATATTTCAAACAAGCTCCGATCTTCGTGAAATTTAAATTGGAAGCATTTGACATCAAAACATGAGGTGGGTTTTCCACTGATTGTGTAAAAATTGAAATTAATATTTCAAATGAGCTCAGATCTCTGTGAAATTTAAAATAGATGCATTTCATGTCAAAATATTAGGTGGGTTTTCCTCTGATTGAGAAAAATTCAATCTCTAAATTAATATTTCAAACAAGATCCGATCTTTGTGAAATTTAAAATGGAAGCATTTGACATTAAAATATTAGGTGGGTTTGCCTCCGATTGTGTAAAACTGAAACTTTAAATTAATATTTTGATGTCAAATTCTTCCAAATTAAAATAGAAGCATTTGACATCAAAATATTACGTGGGTTTTGCTCTGATTGAGCAAAATTGAAATTTAAATTAATATTGCAAACGAACTCTGATGTTCGAGAAATTTAAAATGGAAGCATTTGACATCAAAATATTAGGTGGGTTTACCTCTGATTGTGCAAAACTAAAACTTTTTTGTGACACATTTTACGTCCGGGAGCAAAATTGAAAGTTTAAATTAATATTTCAAACGAGATCAGATATTTGTGAAATTTAAAATGCAAGCATTTGACATCAAAATTTTAGGTGGGTTTTCCTCTGATTTAGCAAAATTGAAACTTTAAATTAATATTTCAAACGAGATCTAATCTTTGTGAACTTTAAAATGGGAGCATTTGACATAAAAATATTAGGTGGGTTTTCCTCTGCTTGTGTAAAACTGAAACTTTAAATTAATATTTGAAACTTTAAATTAATATTTTGATGTCAAATGCTTCCAATTTAAAATAGAAGCATTTGACATGAAAATTTTAGGTGGATTTTCCTTTGATTGTGCAAAATTGAAAGTTTAACTTAATATTTCAAATGAGCTTCTATATTCATGAAATTTAAAATGGAAGCACTTGACATCAAAATATTAGGTTGGTTTACCTCTGATTGTGTGAAATTGAAACTTTTTTGTGACACCTTTTACGTTCGGGAGCAAAATTGAAACTTTGAATTAATATTTTGAACGATCTCAGATCTTCGTGAAATTTAAAATGGAAGCATTTGACATCAAAATATTAGGTGGGTTTTCCTTTGATTGAGAAAAATTTAAAATTTAAACTAATATTTCAAACGAGCTCTGATCTTAGTAAAAATTTAAATTGGAAGCATTTGACATCAAAATATTAGGTGGGTCTTCCACTGATTGTGTAAAATTGAAACTTGAAATTAATATTTCAAATGAGCTCAGATCTCTATGAAATTTAAAATAACAGCATTTGACATGAAAATATTAGGTGGGTTTTCCTCTAATTGAGAAAAATTGAAACTTTAAATTAATATTTCAAACGAGCTCTGATCTTCGTGAAATTTAAATTGAAAGCATTTGACATCAAAATTTTAGGTGGGTTTTCTGCTGATTGTGTAAAATTGAAACTTGAAATTAATATTTCAAATGAGCTTGAATCTCCTTAAAATTTAAAATAGAAGCATTTGACATCAAAATATTAGGTGGGTTTTCCTCTGATTCAGCAAAATTGAAACTTTAAATTAATATTTCAAACGAGATCCGATCTTCGTGAAATTTAAAATGGAAGCATTTGACATTAAAATATTAGGTGGGTTTTCCTCTGATTGTGTAAAACTAAAAATTTGAATTAATATTTGAAACTTTAAATTAATATTTTGATGTTAAATGCTTTCAATTTAAAATAGAAGCATTTGATATCAAAATATTAGGTGGGTTTTCCTTTGATTGAGCAAAATTGAAAGTTTAAATTAATCTTTCAAACGAGCTCCAATGATCGTGAAATTTAAAATGGAAGCATTTGACATAAAAATATTAGGTAGGTTTACCTCTGATTGTGCAAAATTTAAAATCTTTTGTGACACGTTTTACGTCAGGGAGCAAAATTGAAAGGTTAAATTAATATTTCAAGTGAGCTCTGATCTTCGTGAAAATTCAAATGGAAGCATTTGACATCAAAATGTTAGGTGGGTTTTCCTCTGATTGAGAAAAATTGAAACTTTAAATTAATATTTCAAAAGATCTCCGATGTTCACGAAATTTAAATTGGTAGCATTGGAATTCAAAATATAAGGTGGGTTTTTCACTGATTGTGTAAAATTGAAACTATAAATTAATATTTCAAACGAGCTCAGATCTCCGTGAAATTTAAAAAAGAAGCGTTTGACATCAAAATATTAGGTGGGTTTTCCTCTGATTGAGCAAAATTGAAACTTTCAATTAATATTTTAAACGAGATCCGATCTTCGTGAAAATTAAAATAGAAGCATTTGACATTAAAATATTAGATGGGTTTTCCTCTGATTGTGTAAAACTGAAACTTTAAATTAATATTTGAAATGTTAAATTAATATTTTGATGTCAAATGCTTCCAATTAAAAATAGAATCATATGACATCAAAATATTAGGTGGGTTTTCCTTTGATTGAGCAAAATTGAAAGTTTAAATTAATATTTCAAATGAGCTCTAATGTTTGTCAAATTTAAAATGGAAGCATTTGACATCAAAATATTAGGTGGGTTTACCTCTGCATGTGCAAAATTGAAACTTTTTTGTGACACATTTTACGTCTGGGAGCAAAATTAAAACTTTAAATTAATATTTCAAACGGGGTAAGATCTTCGTGAAATTTAAAATCGAAACATTTGACATCAAAATATTAGGTGGGATTTCCTCTGATCGAGCAAAATTGAAACTTTAAATTAATATTCAAACCAAATCTGATTTTTGTGAAATTTAAAATGGGAACATTTGACATTAAAATATTAGGTGGGTTTTCCTCTGATTTTGTAAAACTAAAACTTTAAATTAATATTTTGATGTCAAATGCTTCGAATTTAAAATAGAAGCATTTGACATCAAAATATTAGGTGGGTTTTCCTCTAATTGAGTAAAATTTAAAGTATAAATTAATATTTCAAACGAGCTCCGATGTTCGTGAAATTTAAAATGGAAGCATTTGACATAAAAATATTAGGTTGTATTACCTCTAATTGTGCAAAATTGAAGCTTTTTTGTGACACATTTTACGTCTAGGAGCAAAATTAAAAGTTTAAATTAATATTTGAAACGAGCTCCGATCTTCGTGAAATTTAAAATGGAAGCATTTGACATCAAAATATTAGGTGGGTTTTCCTCTGATGGAGCAAAATTGAAAATTTAAATGAATATTTCAAACGAGCTCCGATCTTTGTAAAATTTAAACTGGAAGCATTTGACATCAAAATGTTAGGTGGGTTTTCCACCGATTGTGTAAATTTGAAACTTGAAATTAATATTTCAAATGAGCTTGGATCTTCGTGAAATTTAAAATAGAAGCATTTGACATCAAAATATTAGGTGGGTTTTCCTCTGATTGAGAAAAATTGAAACTTTAAATTAATATTTCAAAGAAGATCTGATCTTTGTGAAATTTAAAATGGAAGCATTTGACATTAAGATATTAGGTGGGTTTTCCTATGATTGTGTAAAACTGAAACTTTAAATTAATATTTTGATGTCAAATGCTTCCAATTTAAAATAGAAGCATTTGACATTAAAATATTAGGTGGGTTTTCCTCTGATTGAGCAAAATTGAAAGTTTAAATTAATATTTCAAACGAGCTCTAATGTTCGTGAAATTTAAAATGGAAGCATTTGACATCAAAATATTAGGTGGGTTTTCCTCTGATTGATCTAAATTGAAACTTTAAATTAATATTCCAAATGAGATCTGATCTTCATGAAATTTAAAATGGAAGCATTTGGCATTAAAATATTACGTGGGTTTTCCTCTGATTGTCTAAAACTAAAACTTTAAATTAATATTTGAAACTTTAAATTAATATTTTGATGTCAAATAATTCCAATTTAAAATAGAAGCATTTGACATCAAAATAGTAGGTGGTTTTCCTCTGGTTTAGCTCTCATTATGCAAAATTGAAACTTTTTTGTGACACATTTTACGTCTGCGAGGAAATTTGAAACTTTAAATTTATATTTCAAATCAGCTCAGATCTTCTAGAAATTTAAAATGGAAGCATTTGACATGAAAATATTAGGTGGGTTTTCCACTGATTGAGCAAAATTAAAACTTTAAATATATATTTCAAACGAGCTCCGAGTTTCATGAAATTTAAATTGGAAGCATATGACATCAAAATATTAGGTGGGTTTTCCACTAATTGTGTAAAATTGAAACTTGAAATTAATATTTCAAACAAGATCAGATCTTCGTGAAATTTAAAATAGAAGCATTTGACATTAAAATATTAGGCGGGTTTTCCTCTGATTGAGCAAAATTGAAACTTTAAATTAATATCTCAAATGAGATCCGATCTTTGTGAAATTTAAAATGGAAGCATTTGACATTAAAATATTAGGTGGGTTTTGCTCTGATTGTGTAAAACTAAAACTTTAAAATAATATTTGAAACTTTAAAATAATATTTTGATGTCAAATGCTTCCAATTTAAAATAGAAGCATTTGACATCAAAATATTAGGTGGGTTTTCCTCTAATTGACAAAAATTGAAATTTAAAATTAATATTTCAAACGAGTTCTGATGTTCACAAAATTTAAAATGGAAGCATTTGACATCAAAATATTAGGTGGGTTTACCTCTGATTGACAAAAATTGAAATTTAAAATTAATATTTCAAATGAGTTCTCATGTTCACAAAATTTAAAATGGAAGCATTTGACATCAAAATATTAGGTGGGTTTACCTCTGATTATGTAAAATTGAAACTTTTTTGTCACACGTTTTACATCCGAGAGCAAAATTGAAACTTTAAATTATTATTTCAAACGAGCTCTAATCTTCATAAAATTTAAATGGAAGCATTTGACATCAAAATATGAGGTGGGTTTTCCTCTGATTGAGCAAAATTGAAACTTTAAATTAATATTTCAAACGACCTCCGATCTTCATGACATTTAAATTGGAAGCATTTGACATCAAAATATTAGGTGGGTTTTCCACTGATTGCATAAATTTGAAACTTGAAATTAATATTTCAAACAAGCTCGGATCTCCGTAAAATTTAAAATAGAAGTATTTGACATAAAAATATTACGTGGGTTTTCCTCTGATTGAGCAAAATTGAAACTTTAAATTAATATTTCTAACGAGATCCGATCTTCGTGAAATTTAAAATGGAAGCATTTGACATTAAAATATTAGGTTGGTTTTCATCTGATTCTATAAAACTGAAACTTTAAATTAATATTTTGATGTCAAATGCTTCCAATTTAAAATAGAAGCATTTGACATCAAAATATTATGTTGGCTTTCCTTTGATTGAGTAAAATTGAAAGTTTAAATTAATATTTGAAATGAGCTCTGATGTTCATGAAATTTAAAATGGAACCATTTTACATGAAAATATTAAGTGGGTTTACCTCTTATTGTGCAAAATTGAAACTTTTTTGTGACATGTTTTACATCCGCGAGCAAAATTGAAAGTTTAAATTAATATTTCAAACGAGCTCTGATTTTGGTAAAATTTAAAATGGAAGCATTTGACACCAAAATATTAGGTGGGTTTTCCTCTAATTGAGAAAAATTGAAACTTTAAATTCATACTTCAAACGAGCTCTGATCTTCGTGAAATTTAAATTCGAAGCATTTGACATCAAAATATTAGGTGGGTTTTCCACTAATTATGTAAAATTGATACTTGAAATTAATATTTCAAATGAGCTCAAATCTCTGTGAAATTTAAAATAGAAGCATTTGATGTCAAAATATTAGGTGGGTTTTCCTCTGATTGAGAAAAATTAAAACTTTAAACTAATATTTTAAACGAGATTCAATCTTCATAAAATTTAAAATGAAAGCATTTGAAATTAAAATATTAGGTGAGTTTTCCTCTGATTGTGTAAAACTAAAACTTTAAATTAATATTTGAAAGTTTAAATTAATATTTTGATGTCAAATGCTTCCAATTTAAAATAGAAGCTTTTGACATACAAATATTAGGTGGGTTTTTCTCTGATTGAGAAAAAATGAAAGTTTAAATTAATATTTCAAACGAGCTCTGATGTTCATCAAATTTAAAATGGAAGCATTTGACATCAAAATAATAGGTGGGTTTACCTCTGATTGTGCAAATTTTAAACTTTTTTGTGACACATTTTATGTCCGCGAGCAAAATTGAAACATTAAATTAATAGTTCAAACGAGTTCTGATATTTGTGAAATTTAAAATGGAAGCATTTGACATCAAAATATTAGATGGGTTTACCTCTGATTGAAAAAAATTAAAAGTTTAAGTTAATATTTCAAACAAGCTCCGATCTGCCTGAAATTTAAATTGGAAGCATTTGACATCAAAATATTAGGTGGGTTTTCCACTGATTGTGTAAAATTAAAATTTGAAATTAATATTTCAAATGAGCTTGGATCTCCGTGAAATTTAAAATAGAAGCATTTGACATCAAAATATTAGGTGGGTTTTCCTCTGATTGAGCAAAATTGAAACTTTAAATTAATATTTCAAATGAGATCCGATCTTCATGAAATTTGAAATGGAACCATTTGACATTAAAATATTAGGTGGGTTTTCCTCTGATTGTGTAAAACTAAAACTTCAAATTAATATTTAAAACTTTAATTTAATATTTTGATGTCAAATGCTTCCAATTTAAATTAGAACTATTTGACATCAAAATATTAGGTGGGTTTTCCTCTGATTGAGCAAAATTGAAAGTTTAAATTAATATTTCAAACGATCTCCGATCTTTGTGAAATATAAAATGGAAGCATTTGACATCAAAATATTATGTGGGTTTTCCATTGATTGAGAAAAACTGAAACTTTAAATTAATATTTCAAACAAGCTCCGATCTTCATGAAATTTAAATTGGAAGCATTTGACATCAAAATATTAGGGGGGTTTTCCTGTGATTGAGCAAAATTGAAACTTTACATTAATATATCAAATGAGCTCCGATCTTCATGAAATTTATATTGGAAGTGTTTGAAATCAAAATATTAGGTGGGTTTTCAAGTGATTGTGTAAAATTAAAACTTGAAATTAATATTTCAAACGAGCTCGGATCTCCATGAAATTTAAAATAGAAGCATTTGACATCAAAATACTAGGTGGGTTTTCCTCTAATTGAGAAAAATTGAAACTTTAATTTAATATTTCAGACGAGATCCGAACTTCGTGAAATTTAAAATGCCAGCATTTGACATTAAAATATTAGGTGGGTTTTCCTCTGATTATGTAAAACTGAAAATTTAAATTAATATTTGAAACTTTAAATTAATATTTTGATGTCAAATCCTTCCAATTTAAAATAGAAGCATTTGACATCAAAATATTAGGTGGGTTTTCCTCTAATTGAGCAAAATTGAAAGTTTAAATTAATATTTCAAATGAGCTCCGATGTTCGTGAAATTTAAAATGGAAACGTTTGACATCAAAATATTAGGTGGGTTTACTTCTTATTGTGCAAAATTAAAACTCTTTTGTGACACGTTTTACGTCCGGAAGCAAAATTGAAAGTTTAAAATAATATTTCAAATGAGCTCTGATCTTCGTGAAATTTAAAATGGAAGCATTTGACATCAAAATATTAGGTGGGTTTTCCTTTAATTAAGCAAAATTGAAACTTTAAATTAATATTTCAAACGAGCTTCGATCTTTGTGAAATTTAATTTGGAAGCATTTGACATCAAAATATTAGGTGGGTTTTCCATCGATTGTGTAAAATTGAAACTTGAAATTAATATTTCAAACAAGCTCAAATCTCTATGAAATTTAAAATAGAAGCATTTGACATCAAAATATTAGGTGGGTTTTCCTCTGATTGAACAAAATTGAAACTTTAAATTAATCTTTCAAACGAGATCCGATCTTCGTGTAATTTAAAATGGAAGCATTCGACATTAAAATATTAGGTGGGTTTTCCTCTGATTGTGTAAAACTAAAATTTTAAACTAATATTTGAAACTTTAACTTAATCTTTTGATGTCAAATGCTTCCAATTTAAAATAGAAGCATTTGACATAAAAATATTAGGTGGGTTTTCCTCTGATTGAGCAAAATTGAAAGTTTAAATTAATATTTCAAAGGAGCTCTGATGCTCAAAAAAATTAAAATGGAAGCATTTGACATCAAAGATTAGGTGGGTTTAACTCTGATTGTGCAAAATTGAAACTTTATTGTGACAAGTTTTACGTTTGGGAGTAAAATTGAGATTTTAAATTAATATTTCAAGCGAGCTCCGATCTTTGTGATATTTAAAATGGAAGCATTTGACATCAAAATATTAGGTGGGTTTTCCTCTGATTGAGAAAAATTAGAACATTAAATTAATATTTCAAACAAGCTCCGATCTTCATGAAATTTAAATTGGAAGCATTTGACATCAAAATATTAGGTAGGTTTTCCACTAATTGTGTAAAATTGAAACTTAAAATTAATATATCAAACGAGCTCGGATCTCCGTGAAATTTAAAATAGAAGCATTTGACATAAAAGTATAACGTGGTTTTTGCTCTGATTAAGAAAAATTGAAACTTTAAATTAATATTTCTAACGAGATACGATCTTCGTGAAGTTTAAAATGGAATTATTTGACATTAAAATATTAGGTGGGTTTTCTACTAATTCTGTAAAACTGAAAGTTTAAATTAATATTTGAAACTTTAAATTAATATTTTTATGTCAAATGCTTCCAATTTAAAATAGAAGCATTTGACATCAAAATATTAGGTGGGTTTTCCTCTGATTAAGCAAAATTGAAAGTTTAAATTAATATTTCAAATGAGCTCCGATGTTCATGAAATTTAAAATGAAAGCATTTGACATCAAAATATTAGGTGGGTTTACATCTGATAGTGCAAAACTGAAACTTTTTTGTGACACGTTTAACATTCGAGAGAAAAATTTAAAATTTAAAATAATGTTTCAAACAAGCTCCGATCTTTGTGAAATTTAAAATGGAAGCATTTGACATAAAAATATTAGGTGGGTTTTCCTCTAATTAAAAAAAATTGAAACTTTAAATTCATACTTCAAACGAGCTCCAATCTTCGTAAAATTTATATTTGAGGCATTTGACATCAAAATATTAGGTGGGTTTTCAACTGATTATGTAAAATTGAAACTTGAAATTAATATTTCAAACAAGCTCGGATCTCCGTGAAATTTAAAATAGAAGCATTTGACATCAAAATATTACGTGGTTTTTCCTCTGATTGAGCAAAATTGAAACTTTAAATTAATATTTCAAACGAGATCCGATCTTCGTGAAATTTAAAATGGAAGCATTTGACATTAAAATATCAGGTGGGCTTTCCTCTGATTACATAAAACTAAAACTTTAAATTAATATTTGAAACTTTAAATTAATATTTTGATGTCAAATGCTATGAATTTAAAATAGAAGCATTTGACATCAAAATATTAGGTGGGTTTTGCTCTGATTATGCAAAATTGAAAGTTTAAATTAATATTTCAAACAAGCTCCGATGTTCATGAAATTTAAAATTGAAGCATTTAACATCAAAATATTAGGTGGGTTTACATTTGATTGTGCAAAATTAAAACTTTTTTGTGACACATTTTACATGCGGGAGGAAAATTGAAAGTTTAAATTAATATTTCAACCGAGCTATGATCTTCATGAAATTTAAAATGGAAGCATTTGACAACAAATTTTAGGTGGGTTTTCCTCTGATTGAGCAAAATTAAAACTTTAAATTAATATTTCAAACGAGCTCCGATCTTCATGAAATTTGAATTGGATGCATTTGACATCAAAATATTAGGTGGGTTTTCCACTGATTGTGTAAAATTGAGACTTGAATTAATATTTCAAACAAGCTCGGATCTCTGTGAAATTTAAAATAGAAGCATTTGACATCAAAATATTAGGTGGGTTTTCCTCTGATTAGGCAAAATTGAAACTTTAAATCAATATTTCAAACGATATCTGATCTTTATGATATTTAAAATAGAAGCATTTGACATTAAAATATTAGGTGGGTTTTCCTCAAATTGTGTAAAATTGAAACTTTAAATTAATATTTTGATGTCAAATACTTCCAATTTAAAATAGAAGCATTTGACATCAAAATATTAGGTGGGTTTTCCTCTAATTGAGCATAATTGAAAGTTTAAATTAATATTTCAAATGAGCTCCGATGTTCATGAAATTTAAAATGGAATCATTTGACATCAAAATATTAGGTGGGTTTACCTCTTATTGTGCAAAATTGAAACTTTTTTGTGACACATTTTACGTCCTAGAGCAAAATTAAAAGTTTAAATTAATATTTGAAATGAGCTCCGATCTTCGTGAAATTTAAAATGAAAGAATTTGACAACAAAATATTAGGTGGGTTATCCTCTGATTAAGAAAAATTAAAACTTTAAATTAATATTTCAAATGAGCTCCGATCTTCATGAAATTTAAATTGGAAGCATTTGACATCAAAATATGAGGTGGGTTTTCCACTGATTGTGTAAAACTTGAAATTAATATTTCAAATGAGCTCAGATCTCTGTGAAATTTAAAATAAATGCATTTGACGTCAAAATATTAGGTGGGTTTCCTCTGATTGAGATAAATTGAATGTCTAAATTAATATTTCAAACAAGATCCAATTCTCGTGAAATTTAAAATGGAAGCATTTGACATTAAAATATTAGGTGGGTTTTCCTTCGATTGTGTAAAATTGAAACTTTAAATTAATATTTGAAACTTTAAATTAATATTTTGATGTAAAATTCTTCCAAATTAAAATAGAAGCATCTGACATCAAAATATTACGTGGGTTTTGCTCTGATTGAGCAAAATTTAAATTTAAATTAATATTTCAAACGAACTTCGATGTTCGAGAAATTTAAAATGGAAGCATTTGACATCAAAATATTAGGTGGGTTTACCTCTAATTGTGCAAAATTAAAACTTTTTTGTGACACGTTTTACGTCCGGGAGCAAAATTGAAAGTTTAAATTAATGTTTCAAATGAGCTCAGATATTCATGAAATTTAAAATGCAAGCATTTGACATAAAAATATTAGGTGGGTTTTCCTCTGATTTAGCAAAATTGAAACTTTAAATTAATATTTCAAACGAGATCTAATCTACGTGAACTTTAAAATGGAAGCATTTGACATAAAAATATTAGGTGGGTTTTCCTCTGCTTGTGTAAAACTAAAACTTTAAATTAATATTTGAAACTTTAAAATAATATTTTGATGTCAAATGCTTCCAATTTAAAATAGAAGCATTTGACATCAAAATTTTAGGTGGATTTTCCTCTGATTGTGCAAAATTGAAAGTTTAACTTAATATTTCAAACAAGCTCCGATATTCATGAAATTTAAAATGGAAGCACTTGACATCAAAATATTAGGTTGGTTTACCTTTGATTGTGCAAAACTGAAACTTTTTTGTGACACATTTTACGTCCGGGAGCAAAATTGAAACTTTAAATTAATATTTCGAGCGATCTCAGATCTTCGTGAAATTTAAAATAGACGCATTTGACATGAAAATATTAGGTGGGTTTTCCTTTAATTGAGAAAAATTTAAAATTTAAACTAATATTTCAAACGAGCTCTGATCTTAGTAAAAATTTAAATTGGAAGCATTTGACATCAAAATATTAGGTGGGTTTTCCACTGATTGTGTAAAATTGAAACTTGAAATTAATATTTCAAATGAGGTCAGATCTCCATGAAATTTAAAATAGAAGCATTTGACATCAAAATATTAGGTGGGCTTTCCTTTGATTGAGCAAAATTGAAACTTTAAATTAATATTTCGAACGAAATCTGATCTTCGTGAAATTTAAAATGGAAGCATTTGACATTAAAATATTAGGTGGGTTTTCCTCTAATTTTGTAAAATTGAAACTTTAAATTTATATTTTGATGTCCAATGCTTCCAATTTAAAATAGAAGCATTTGAAATCAAAATATTAGGTGGGTTTTCCTCTAATTGAGCAAAATTGAAAGTTTAAATTAATATTTCGAAGGAGCTCTGATATTCATGAAATTTAAAATGGAAGCATTTTAAATCAAAATATTAGGTGGGTGTGATTGTGCAAAATTGAAACTTTTTTGTGACATGTTTTATGTCCGAGAGCAAAATTGAAACTTTAAATTAATATTTCAAACGAGCTCAGATCTTCATGAAATTTAAAATGGAAGCATTTGACATCAAAATATTTGGTGGGTTTTCCTCTAATTGAGCAAAATTGAAACTTTAAATTAATATTTCAAACGAGCTTTGATCTTCGTGAAATTTAAATTAGAAGCATTTGACATCAAAATATTAGGTGGGTTTTCCACTGATTCTATAAAATTGAAAATTGAAATTAATATTTCAAACGAGCTCGAATCTTTGTGAAATTTAAAATAGAAGCTTTTGACATCAAAATTTTAGGTGGGTTTTCCTCTAATTGAGCAAAATTGAAACTTTCAATTAATATTTCAAACAAGATCCGATCTTCATGAAATTTAAAATGGAAGCATTTGACATGAAAATATTATGTGGGTTTTTCTCTGATTGTGTAAAACTGAAACTTTAAATTAATATTTAAAACTTTAAATTAATATTTTGTTGTCAAATGTCTAATTTAAAATAGAAGCCTTTTACATCAAAATATTAGGTGGGTTTTCCTCTGATTGAGCAAAATTGAAAGTTTAAATTATATTTTCAAAGGAGCTCCGATGTTTGTGAAATTTAAAATGGAAGCATTTGACATCAAAATATTAGGTGGGTTTACCTCTGATTATGCAAAATTGAAACTTTTTTGTGACACGTTTTATGTCCGGGAGCAAAATTGAAACTCTAAATTAATATTTTAGATGAGCTCATATATTCATGAAATTTAAAATGGAAGCATTTGACATCAAAATATTTGGTGGGTTTTCCTCTAATAGAGAAAAATTGAAACTTTAAATTAATATTTCAAACGAGCTCAGAACTTCATGAAATTTAAAATGGTAGCATTTGACATCAAAATATTTGGTGGGTCTTGCTCTGATTGAGCAAAATTGAAAATTTAAATTAATATTTCAAACGAGATCTGATCTTTGTGAAATTTAAAATGAAGGCATTTGACATTAAAATATTAGGTGGGTTTCCCTCTGATTGTGTAAAACTGAAACTTTAAATTAATATTTGAAACTTTAAATTATTATTTTGATGTCAAATGCTTCGAATTTAAAACGATCTCAAATCTTCGTGAAATTTGAAATGGAAGCATTTGACATCAAAATATTAGGTGGGTTTTCCGATGATTGAGGAAAATTGAAACTTTAAATTAATATTTCAAATGAGCTTCGATCTTCATGAAATTTAAATTGGAAGCATTTGACATCAAAATATTAGGTGGGTTTTCCATTAATTGAGCAAAATTGAAACTTTAAATTTATATTTCAAATGAGCTCTGATCTTCGTGAAATTTAAATTGAAAGCATTTCACATCAAAATATAAGGTGGGTTTTCCACTGATTGTGTAAAATTGAAACTTCAAATTAATATTTCAAATGAGCTCGGATCTCTGTGAAATTTAAAATAGAAACATTTGACATCAAAATATTAGGTGGGTTTTCCTCTAATTGAGCAAAACTGAAACTTTAAATTAATATTTCAAATGAGATCCGATCTTCATGAAATTTAAAATGGAAGCATTTGACATTAAAATATTAGGTGGATTTTCCTCTGATTATGTAAAACTGAAACTTTAAATTAATATTTTGATGTAAAATGCTTCCAATTTAAAATAGAAGCATTTGAAATCAAAATATTAGGTGGGTTTTCCTCTGATTGAGCAAAATATAAAGTTTAAATTAATATTTCAAATGAGCTCCGATGTTCATGTAATTTAAAATGGAAGCATTTGACATCAAAATATTAGGTGGGTTTACCTCTGATTGTGCAAAATTAAAACTTTTTTGCGACACATTTTATGTCCGGGAGCAAAATTGAAACTTTAAATTAGTATTTCAAATGAGCTCAGATCTTCATGAAATTTAAAATAGAAGCATTTGACATAAAAATATTAGGTGGGTTTTCCTTTGATTTAGCAAAATTGAAACTTTAAATTAATATTTCAAACGAGCTCCGATCTTCATGAAATTTAAATTGGAAGCATTTGACATCAAATTATTGGTGGGTTTTCCACTGATTATGTAAAATAGAAACATGAAATTAGTATTTCAAACGAGCTCGGATCTCCATGAAATTTAAAATAGAAGCATTTGACATCAAAATATTAATTGGGATTTCCTCTGATTGAGCAAAATTGAAACTTTAAATTAAAATTTCAAACGAGATCCGGTCTTCGTGAAATTCAAAATGGAAGCATTTGACATTAAAATATTAGGTGGGTTTTCCTTTGATTGTGTAAAACTAAAACTTTAAATTAATATTTGAAACTTTAAATTAATATTTTGATGGAAAATGTTTCCAATTTAAAATAGAAGCATTTGATATCAAAATATTAGGTGGGTTTTCCTCTGATTGAGCAAAATTGAAAATTTAAATTAATATTTCAAATGAGCTTCGGTGTTTGTGAAATTTAAAATGGAAGCATTTAACATCAAAATATTAGGTGGGTTTTCAACTGATTAAGCAAAATTGAAACATTAAATAATTATTTCAAAGGAGCTCAGATCTTCATGAAATTTAAAATGGAAGCATTTGACATAAAAATAGTAGGTGGGTTTTCCTCCGATTGAGCAAAATTGAAAATTTAAATTAATATTTCAAACGAGCTCAGATCTTTGTGAAATTTAAAATGGAAGCATTTGACATCAAAATATTAGGTGGGTTTTCCTCTGATTGAGAAAAATTGAAAATTTAAATTAATATTTCAAACGAGCTCTGATCTTCATAAAATTTAAATTGGAAGCATTTGACATAGAAATATTAGGTGGGTTTTCTACTGATTGTGTAAAATTGAAACTTGAAATTATTATTTCAAACGAGCTCTGATCTCCATAATATTTAAAATAGAAGCATTTGACATCAAAATATTAGTTGGGTTTTCCTCTGATTGAGAAAAATTGAAACTTTAAATTTATATTTCAAACAAGATCCGATCTTCCTGAAATTTAAAATGGAAGCATTTAACATTAAAATATTAGGTGGGTTTTCCTCTGATTGTTTAAAACTAAAAGTTTAAAATAATATTTGAAACTTTAAATTAATATTTTGATGTGAAATGCTTCCAATTTAAAATAGAAGCATTTGACATCACAATATTAGGTGGGTTTTCCTCTGACTGAGCAAAATTGAAAGTTTGAATTAATATTTCAAATGAGCTCCTATGTTCATGAAATTTAAAATAGAAGCATTTGAAATCAAAATATTAGGTGGGTTTACCTCTGATTGTGCAAAATTGAAACTTTTTTGTGACATGTTTTACATCTGGGAGAAAAATTGAAACTTTAAATTAATATTTCAAACGAACTCAGATCTTCGTGAAATTTAAATTGGAAGCATTTGACATGAAAATATTAGGTGGGTTCCACTGATTGTGTAAAATTGAATCTTGGAAATAATCTTTCAAACGAGCTCAGATCTACATGAAAATTAAAATAGAAGCATTTGACATCAAAAAATTAGGTGGGTTTTCCTCTGATTGAGCAAAATTGAAACTTTAAATTAATAATTCAAATGAGATCCGATCTTCGTGAAATTTAAAATGGAAGCATTTGACATTAAAATATTAGGTGGGTTTTCCTCTTATTGTGTAAAACTAAAACTTTAAATTAATATTTGAAACTTTAAATTAATATTATGATATCAAATGCTTCCCATTTAAAATAAAAGCATTTGACATCAAAATTTTGGTGGGTTTTTCTATGATTGAGAAAATTGAAACTTTAAATTAATATTTCAAATGAGCTCCAATCTTCATGAAATTTAAATTGGAAGCATTTGATATCAAAATATAAAGTGGGTTTTCCACTGATTCTGTAAAATTGAAACTTGAAATTAATATTTCAAACAAGCTCAGACCTTCGTGAAATTTAAAATAGAAGCATTTGACATCAAAATATTAGGTGGGTTTTCCTCTGATTGAGCAAAATTGAAACTTTAAATTAATATTTCAAACAAGATCCAATCTTTGTGAAATTTAAAATGGAAGCATTTGACATTAAAATATTAGGTGGATTTTCCTCTGATTGTGTAAATCTAAAACTTTAAATTAATATTTTGATGTCAAATGCTTCCAATTTAAAATAGAAGCATTTGACATCAAAATATTAGGTGGATTTTCCTCTAATTGAGCAAAATTGAAAATTTAAATTAATCTTTCAAACTAGCTCTAATATTCGTGAAATTTTAAATGGAAGCATTTGACATCAAAATAATATGTGGGTTTACCTTTGATTGGGCAAAATTGAAAGTTTTTTGTAACATTTTTTTTACGTCCGGGAGCAAAATTGAAATTTTAAACTAATATTTCAAACAAGCTCAGATCTTCATGAAATTTAAAATGGAAGCATTTGACATCAAAATATTAGGTGGGTTTTCCTTTGATTAAGCAAAATTGAAACATTAAATTAATATTTTAAATGAGCTCTGATCTTCGTGAAATTTAAATTGGAAGCATTTGACATCAAAATATTAGGTGGGTTTTCCACTAATTGTGTAAAATTAAAACTTGAAATTAAAATTTCAAATGAGTTCAAATCTCTGTGAAATTTAAAATAGAAGCATTTGACATCAAAATATTAGGTGGGTTTTCCTCTGATTGAGAAAAATTGAAACTTTAAATTAAAATTTCAAACGATATCCGATCTTCAAGAAATTTAAAATGGAAGCATTTAACATTAAAATATTAGATGGGTTTTCCTATGATTGTGTAAAACTGAAACTTTAAATTAATATTTTGATGGCAAATGCTTCCAATTTAAAATAGAAGCATTTGACATCTAAATATTAGGTGGGTTTTCCTCTGATTGAGCAAAATTGAAAGTTTCAATTAATATTTCAAACGAGCTCCAATGTTTGTGAAATATAAATTGGAAGCATTTAACATCAAAATATTAGGTGGGTTTACCTCTGATTGTGCAAAATTTAAACTTTTTTGTGACACGTTTTACGTCCGACAGTAAAATTGAAACTTTAAATTAATATTTCAAACGAGCTTAGATCTTCATGAAATTTAAAATGGAAGCCTTTGACATCAAAATATTAGGTGGGTTTTCCTCTGATTGAGAAAAATTGAAACTTTAAATTAATATTTCAAACGAGCTCTGATCTTCGTGAAATTTAAATTGGAAGCATTTGACATCAAAATATTAGGTGGGTTTTCCATTGATTGTGTAAAATTGAAAGTTGAAATTAATATTTCAAACAAGCTGAAATCTTCATGAAATTTAAAATAGAAGCATTTAACATCAAAATATTAGGTGGGTTTTCCTCTGATTGAGCAAAATTGAAACTTTAAATTAATATTTCAAACGAGATCCGATCTTCATGAAATTTAAAATGGAAGCATCTGACATTAAAATATTAGGTGGGTTTTCCTCTGATTGAGTAAAACTAAAACTTTAAATTAATATTTGAAACTTTAAATTAATATTTTGATGACAAATGCTTTCAATTTAAAATAGAAGCATTTGACATCAAAATATTAGGTGTGTTTTCCTCTGATTGAGCAAAATTGAATGTTTAAATTAATATTTCAAATGAGCTCTGATGTTTGTGAAATTGAAAATGGAAGCATTTGACATCAAAATACTAGGTGGGTTTACCTCTGATTGTGTAAAATTGAAACTTTTTGGTGACATGTTTTACGTCCGGGAGCAAAATTGAAACTTTAAATTAATATTTCAAACAAGCTCGGATCTTCGTGAAATTTAAAATAGAAGCATTTGACATCAAAATATTAGGTGGGTTTTCCTCTGATTGAGCAAAATTGAAATTTTAAATTAATATTTCAAACGAGATCCAATCTTCGTGAAATTTAAAATGGAAGCATTTGACATTAAAATATTAGGTGGATTTTCCTCTGATTGAGCAAAATTGAACCTTTAAATTAATATTTCAAACGAGATCCAATCTTCATGAAATTTAAAATGGAAGCATTTGACATAAAAATATTAGGTGGGTTTTCCTCTCATTGTGTAAAACTGAAACTTTAAATTAATATTTGAAACTTTAAATTAATATTTTGATGTCAAATGCTTCCAATTTAAAATAGAAGCATTTGACATCAAAATATTAGGTGGGTTTACCTCTGATTTTGCAAAATTGAAACTATTTTGTGACACATTTTACGTCTGGGAGCAAATTTGAAACTTTAAATTAATATTTCAAATGAGCTCAGAGTAGAATACATTGCGGAAAGGTGATGACAAGATGAGGTTTGTTTTCGGGTTGCAAGGTCAAGACTTAGATTGGGTTCAGATCATAACAGAGGCGGATGCAGATCTGATAATCCCAAATCATTATTCAGATAGAGACCCTACGGTTTATCGCAACATGGCACTAGGGTCAGGTTGATTGTACTCTAATTTTGTTTACGCAAGGAGTGGCATAAGATCGTAACCCCTTTTTACATTAATTAAAAAAAGAAACAACTAACTATAAATTAATTACAACTAATACCTATTAATAAAATCTTAAGGTAACTTAACAAAACAAAAGCTGCATGGGAAAATTTTGAAATGCTAAGGAGGAAGGGAAAAAAACAAGTTTGAAGACTTAAATATTTGGAGGGGCCCACAAACAAGGCATGTTGCAGATTTTTGGGGAGGTAACAAGGTTAAATGCAAGGGAAGGAAAAAAAAGCAAGCAGCAAGAGGGAAAGAGGGGGGTGCGCCAACCAAGGAGGGTGGTCCATAGCCCAAGAAAGGTGGCATCCAAGGTGGAGCAGTTCCCAAGTAAAAAGCATGGTAAGTTTTATTTTAATAATTTTTTTTTTCATCTTTTTTTTTTTTTTTTCTTAGGAGTTTTAAACTAAAACCAGTCAACCCCATTCGCCCATGTGGAGGGTGAAGTGGATGTGGGGCCCACTAAATTAAGGGATAATAAGAGCAAAAATTAAATTATTTTTTATTTTATTTTATTTGGTTTCATTAATTTAAGGTTTACACAACTCAAGAGGGATTAATGGGAATTAGTATTCTAACCCTTTTACTAAGAAAGAGAATGGAATATTCTCTATGGTAAAAGGGAATAAATCTTTCCCCATACAAATTCCAGAGAGCATTTTTCTCTCTTAAAATCTGGAAATGGTGGTTTCTTTTTTTTTTGTCAATGCATTTCATTTTATTTCATGGCATTGTTGAAGTTGAAAGAAATTAACATATTATATTTTAGGTATTACATTAAATGAATCATTTACATGGTATTAGTAATAGGTGATTATTTATTTAGTGTCACCATTTGATTTGAATCCTTTGCTAACATGATTTTTTTCCAATAAGTTTTGAGGTTGCAAAAATCTAATTTTAAGGTTTCGTGTTTATAACTTAAGATTTTCAAAGAGGAATTAAGGAGGATTTAACTTGAAGTTTTGCAAGGTAAGGCCATTGGAGACATTTTATAATAGCAATTCATAAAAATTGAACACACAAACTTTCTCATATTTACAATGAATACAATTTCATATACATCTTTGGAGTCTACAACTTTTATCCATTTTATTACAAAATCCATCTTCAACATGGAGGTAGAATACAAAAATTGATACAACAATGGAGAAGTCTCCAACACTATAACAACAAGAAGGCTCCCATGCTCCAAATTCATAATGGCTCCATCAAAATCCATCCAAAATCTGCAAAAAACAAACTTAGAACATACCATGGAGAGCTCACTTCCCATCCTAGTCTCAAGGAGACAAACCCCAAGCTAGGAGAATCGGTAACAAACAGGAGACATTCACACCATTCATGCAACACAATAACAACAAAAAGATATACCCATCCAAGGCTTGCACAATAGAAATCATCTTGAATCCAAAATAAGGGTGAAGGTGTACTTTCATGTAGGAGATTGCCAAATGAACTACAACAATAAACATGCCTTTCCATGGCAAAAATTCACATACATTAATCCATATATTCTCCTAATTATCTCCCCCAAATCAAGATTATTATCATTGGCATGAAAGTGCCCATACACCTTGCATTTTTTTCTCTCTTCTCTCCATGAGAAGAGACTCTACACTTTCATGGAGTCCAACTAACCCCTTCCCCCATACATGGCCACTTCTTCCCTATCCAAGGGTGAGTAATGCCATTACACCCTTCACAAAACTCCCTCATTCAAACAAGATAAACAACATAAACATGAAATCAAACCCAAAATCCCATTTCCTTAAATTACAAAAACACAAAGCACATAGAACACATTTGCAAGAAAAATGAAATACATGCTAATCTATTTTTATCAAAACAAAGAGAAAATTCCATGGCAATGGTGGAGACCAACCTTCACAAGTGTTATGGTAAAATAAGGTTTGAGAAGAGACCAATCCCTTTTTCTTCCTTCAATCCAAAACCCTAATGTCTCTAAAAGTAGAGAGTGGGTGAACCCCTTCTAACTCCCACAAGGGCCTCTAAAAAGGCCTCCAAATCCTACCCACTAATATTAAATTCAGAATTGACCCCTATCATGATTGCAATATTGGAAAGAGTGTGGGTTTGGGTAAAAGGTTAAGACTCACTCCATTTTCGTAACATGTGAGAAATGGGTTATTAAGAGGGTCACCATGGCCACTAGTGGGTTCTAAAGGTGTTAGAAATTTTTCTAACCCATACCCCTATCACTAAGGTACTAGGATTTTGCTAAAATTGATCCTTAGGACCACTTTTTGGCCTCTAAAAGTGACTAGAACAAAATTTAATTTTAAATAATCCAATTGGGTTACATTTCCAACCTTATTAGGCATGTCATTACATAAACACATAAAAAGTGTCAAGTGACACTATAAAATAACATAATACAACATTGACATGCCACTAATTGCATAGTGAAGACACCTAACACATACATTCAATTTACGGTCATGAATCAAATCACTTAACAATGAGGTTTGAATATCTTCATTAGATTCAACCTTGGCTAAACAGTTTGCACATATGGTTGGTTACTGGTTCTCCGATAATTTCCATGGTAATTTTTCTGCACACTAAATTAAACATCAGTAGCTCAATAAAATCACATGCATATATATAGACAAATCAAATTGCATAATCAATTGACTAAACATTCTACATTTTCATTTAATAACCTTTTTTCCATTTCTATACCTGTTATCCATAACTGATTACATACTCATAATAACATAACATATTTTCCCATTTGAATTTAAAATATTTAAATAATCATCATAATGCATGCATATACCCAAAACATCATAAACATCATCAATAAGGTATACTGAAGTAATCATCACATGGCATAATAAATACTAATAATGTCTAGTCCATCAAATATAATGTCCCAAAATATTGAATCATAATGTATCAAAATAAGTGTATCAGCTGAGCTATGATGGGTCGGGGTGAGGCCTCACAGTTGGCTACTATAAAATTGTATTGCTGATGGAGAAAATATTCAATGATATATTTATGTTTGGCATTGTTGTCAAAGGGAGAGAAGTATACAATGAAATATCTATCATGATCATAGAAAGGGAGAGAATAAATGAAATATCCATCAGGGAGAAGAACATCAGTCAAAGGGAGAGAAAAGATCAGAGAAATATGTTTCTACAAAGGGAGAGAAAGATCCAATGATGATTCAAAGAAACAACCATCCATCTAAGGGAGAGAATTGGAGAAAAGTTAACAATGCATATCTATCCAGAAAAGGGAGAAGAGATTCTACAAAAAAGGGAGAGACAGAAGCAGAAGACAAAATTGCTACACCTATCCATTGAAGGGAATGAAGAAAGGAAAAGTACTCTACAAGAATCAAATCTAAGCTACAAGAGCTTACCGAGAGTTAGATATTTGAATTGGTTATAGAATAATAATTTTAGTATGATATGGAATATTTCATATTGTTTTTCCATCAATGCCAAGGGGAGAGATTGATGAACTATAACTGATTGAATGTTTGAAGATGATAAGTTGATGATCACCGAGATGTAAAAGTGAATGCAAGACATTAAATTAGTTAATGTATTGTATTTTCATTGATGTCAACTTGATATAATCTGATTGGTCATACACATATTATCATAGACTTCAACAGTTGAATAGACAAAGTTTATGTTATTGATAAAACATAAAAATCCAATATACACTGAGTGACAGTGTACACCGAGTGATAGTAAACACCAACGGATAGTATAAACCAAGCATCACAGTAAATAAGGAAGTGTTACTGAGCAAGTGTCACCGAGCAGTTCACAATGTATACCAAGCACCACAGTAATGAAGCATAATTGGAGTGGTCACTGAACTAACTAAAGTTGTTACCGAGGACAATTGGAGTCAATGATCGAGCTAACTAAAGTTGATCACCGCTTGAAACTGAAGATAAAGAATGACAAAAAACAATTAGCTAGTAGGAGCTATATTTAGAGTTAACTGATTGATTACTTTGATATTAATGAACAGTTGAACTAAAGCATGGAAGTGATTTAGAGTGTAGTTATCAAGGAGAGATCTACGGAATAAAACTAAAGTAGAGCTTTACAGATTAAAGTAAGAATGTCGAGTTTTATGGATCAAGAAGTGATCTACAATGAAAATAAGGAGATTGAATGGATAAATCATGTCTATATGAAGAGACCAGTAATTCATTAGAAAAAGAGGAATGTTGAACATAATTCTGGTGAAGATAGAAGTCTTCATGTAGATATGATCATACAGGCTGAAGAACAGAGCCAAGAATTATGCAGACACCAAGCAACATAGGACTGAGCATTCACTAAGAAGAAAGAACAAAGAAGGGAGAAAAAGAATTGAAGAGAACATAGATCAGAGAGGTATTATTGGACTAACAATAAATCCGAAAATCTACAAGTTAAAGTTATATTATTGAATAGATCATTTACTGTTTCAGTTTAACCATTGATTCAGAAAATGTCTTAACCGAGTGGGATTTAACCATCCTTATTATATTGAGATACTCAAGAGTATCAAAGGTTTTATTGTTGACAGCATAGTGAATGCTAGGTCAAAAGATAAACTATTATTTTTGAATCCTCTAACAAGGTCGCACTTAACAATGTGTTTGTAACCTTTAACAGGGTTGGCTCTTCACCGAGCTCACTTCAGAAGAGTGAAAATTTTGGGTTACCATCCCAAGTAGTTTTTCCCTTAACAGGGTTTCCATGTTAAAATCCATGTGTCAAATGTGTATTTATTTCATTGTATTGATAGTTTATTTTATACATTACTAAAACTAGATTGGTTGGTAAACACTAAGTTTAATTACTGCTACTTGGTAAAGGCTAGAAAAGATAAACAGTATATCTTACCGAGCTGTATATATTTGTTTGAATTACATAAGGCATACATCTTGATGGACTGAAAGATAACTAAGGATATTATATTTGAGATATAAATGTTTGGTTGAGTTTTTGGAATTATTTTTAAGGCCACTGATTCACACCCCCCCCCCCCCCCTCTGAGTTATTCTAACAGATAACCATAAAGATAGTACCAAAACTAAACTTACCCTAGAGATATTCATAAAAAACAGACATTATAATATGTTTTTGTGGATCCCTTTCCTGAAGTCGGGACAAAGATTATTTGTACTGACTTCAAGATAAGAGATCTTCAAAGATAGTATTCCCTAACAAACCGTAGATGCATAGCGACATTAAATAGAAAATGTTTTCCAATAACATTCCATTTGTCAGAGTTATAATAAAACTAATAATCTAGAATAACTACTGCAGATAAATCATTATCATATTCCTAATTATAGAGAATATAATCATGCTACTATATTTGATAGAAACAACTTTCCCGATGGCAAATTTCAATGCTTATGGCTAAAGATAATCATTAATAAACTTTAAAACTAGGTTTAGAGAAAGATAGTAATTTCTAGGTTATCATTTTTTAAAACCTCATATTATTGACTAGTAGCCTCATAGTGCATATTAAGGTGTTTCATCCTTTTCTTTAGGAGTCTTGGGGGATTCCTCATCCTTCTTTCTTTTTCTGCTTGGGCCAGGATAAACTGCCTTTACTATTGGTGTTTCTTCATCTTCTTAATCATTGTAGTCATCTCTATCTGTATTACCCACATCATCTTTGTACCAATAGGTGTAGAACCAATCTCCTGTCTCAAGTGCCCTAACATGGAAATAGTAATAAAGGAGTTCAAGGTTCCTTCTTATAATGGGGGTTCTTGATATTAGAGTTGCTAGGTCACCAGATTCCAACATGGGAGATGAGGGGACATGTTTGCCATTAATCATAGGTGTATTATAGAATCTAGGTTTTGTGATGGTCATATCTCCCTGGATATTGTTAATTACTACATCTAAGCCTCCTAAAAATTTACATTTGAATATGCGAGTACATAACCTCCCTATATCAGATTTTATTGGACCAACTTGGATGGCAGAGGCTATAAACATAGAAGGTATATCAGAGCTAACTCGGTAGTGATCATAATTAGTAAGGAATTCCTGCCCCAAAATCCAAAAGAATTCCCTGAGAGTTAGAGCAGGAGTACTTAACATTATAGACTTAAGTATGTTGATGGTGATACATCCCTCAAAGGAAACTTGTGGCGTAGATCCTCTCTATTTGATGGGGTTTGACATTATTACATAAGGAAGAAGACTCTTCAAATAGAGAGAACATATTATGGAGACGAGGGATTATTCTCTTAAATATCAATTTGAGTGGCTTTCCTTATCCCGCCTTTTCATTAATCCATCGTTTGGTATGCTTAGTCATTTCAAGATCAGTTCTTAAGGAGACATTTTTAAGAGGAGTAAGGCTTATTATTATATTAATCCCTTACAAGATGGTCAAGATACTTATATTAGGGAATCTATAATCAGACTGATATGGGGTAAGATTACTTTGTTGTTAAGTATATATAGAAGCAGGTTGTTTATTACTTATTTAATATTCAAGCAGAATGGGCATATGGGACATCCCAAACCAAACTAATGTATAGTTTGACTCATTTATATTTATATATCTATATAAATATATAATTATATTGCAAAGACAATATATTTATATATACATATATATTTGTAAGAAATATATATATATATATATATGATTGATTGTTGGGTATATTTAAATCCATTCACATATGAGATCTAGGCAGGATAAGAGATCTGATAAAAACCACTCAGAGGGCAATCTAAAAAATGCATATTCTATGCAAATCAACTTCTTCCTTGATTATGTAGAAGTACACTTGGACTAACCCTTTTGAAAGTAAATAAACTATGTTATTAAATTTGTTAAACTTTAAGAGTTAAATGTTTGAATGTCTATCATGCTATTTAAATTGTTACTACTGTTGTTTCCATCTTAAAGTATTGTCACATCATCCTAAATTACATCTTATTTCAAGTAAGTGTCAGCTTTTATAGTAACAAGTTCTTGATAGTTGCATTAACCAAATCGCCTATAAAGGCTAATCTTCTCAAACTACTATGGTTGGAGAGAGATCTATTCACATCAACTATGCCTATTCATGTGATCCAAATAACTGTCATTGCTTCTCCTACTGTAGCAGATACTTCAAATTTGGAGGGTCAGAATTTAAATATAATATTTGATGTCCACTTTTAATGTTAGAACATATACCAACCAGTATACCCAGATTTTCAAATTGTTATTTGAACATAATGGGTACATATTCTATACAAATTATTAAACATATACCTAATATAGAAGTAAATATTCTTATTCTCACTTAATTGACAGTGTTTCTCTTAACCTCTTTATAATTATAAACTAAAATTTCATAACTAAGATTGGAGCTATAAAGCAGGACCCATTATAGAGAGGGTTTGTAGCCTAAAGGGTTTATATACTGGGTCTATTTAGGTATCTGGATGAATATAAGACTTGATAGATATATATGTAAATGTCATTATATACATACAAATATATTTATACATACATACATACATATATATATATATATATATATATATATATATATATATATATATATATATATATTTATATGTAAATTTACATTTATATTTACCCCTCTTTTGTTTCAATAAAACTTTTGGAAAGTAGCCTATAAGATTACAATGTTAACTTATGTCTTTAGGGTTGGCAATTCTGAATATGAAAATAAACTACTATGCTACCCTTTTGTAACCATAATTTGGAGAAAGAAACTTTTGAATATCAAACTACCTTAAATAAAGCATTACATGTTAAACATAGATTCATATTAGTTAACCATATATATTTTTAAAGTTCTGAAACATGCTAAATCCTAGAAACATAGTTTAAAATTGTAAGGTAATGTAGTAGGGATTTATTTATGCAAAATTTTTAGAGACTAGCCCTGATTCATAAAATATTTAAGTTTATATTTAGGTTTCTTAATAACTATATTATCTTCTTCTTCTACTGTATAAGCTTAGTTACCGTTGTTTCATCCTTCATCTGTTTGAACACTATTAGTGCTTCATCATCTGAGCAGCTTCCCTTTAGACTACGAGTGGTGCGTATCACACTTGGTGATATGAACCTGATGTAGGAGCATCCTCGGTGTAAGGGCAATCTTGCATCACCCAAAAATATGTGTTTTTCTATTCAATAAGGGCTATTTTGTACAAAGCTGCTATTTTTGGAAACTTACTATTTTTAGTAAGTTGGTTGTTTGAACTCAGAATG
>MU225282.1:366533-407789 GCA_018584345.1 Thuja plicata | reverse complement strand
ATTTGAGGCTTTGTCCTATAGATTATTGTAAGGGATGCCCATGTGGCTTTTGATATTGTAATTCTAAATTTTGTAATTCCACATTTGTGGAGCCAATAAGAAGCCAATTTTCTGTTCTTGCAAATTTTTGTTGTTTCTCTTTGTTTCTGTTGTGTACTTGTGGTATTAAGGGGAGTCCCCTTCATCAAAACCTTACATTCTAGGCATCTTCCTCATAGTATTCATTAGGGATGTTATAGCCTTATACTTTCTATTAATCCATAACCCAGGTTGTAGCCAGTTGGTTATCTTGCAAAGGCTTCATTAGGAAATCCATGTTCGTTTTCATAATTAGATAGAAAGTTTCAAAGATTGCTCCCTCTCTGTGGATGAGTATAGGGCATTTCTGAGGAGCTATAATGTTGGGTATTTTGTCCACATTCATCCTCATGTATATTTATGGGTATGGGATTTTTCTATCCTTATCAATATTGTGAACAACTTTATCTAAACCTACAAGGATATCATATTTGAAAATTTTCCTTGATGCATTGATGATTTTGTCCTTTGGGTAGGTCACTTCTGTTGCCAGTGAGATGAAAAGACCGACGATATGACCATTCACCCTCACTATGAATTCATTATTTAAATAAAATTCCCCTAAGCTCTTCTCCTACGCCCTTCTACTCACATCTAGAATGTTTAGTAGTATATTATTCAACCACTCTGGTAAGATGGGGCCCTAAAATGCCTTTTGTCTCTTCCCAGTTTTGGGAAAAGTGAGTACATGTGTATTCATCAGACTAATTCTCACTAGCTTCCTTTGGTTTTTGCTCCCAAATTAGAATGCATGCCTAGTCTATTTAAGTTTACCTTATATCCATGAATGTTCCATATTTAAGCCGATAGGATTTGTGTTGGAGCAAAGCTCCCAGAAATTACTTTTTTTTCGCCGAGAAATTGTCATCCCTTCTGCCGGTATTTTTTTCCAATAGACATATTTTTCTTTCCCTTTTTGGTGATTTTTTGGTTGTCCTTATCTCAATTTCCAAATCTCCCAGTTATCTCTTAGTTTCTAATTATGCCTGCTTTGTGTGGATTCTTAACTACTAATCTTGTACATATTTTTTGACTATATTTTGATGTAAATATGGCATATTTTAAAGAATGATATCACATTCTGGTCGGTTAAAAATGTATTTGTCATTTCGTATTGGCTGAGAATTAATTTTGTATGTTACCCATGGAACCTAAAGTTGAAAATATGCTAAAAACTAAGCATGGTTTCATCCTTACGATAACAGGAATGCAGATTGATTGACTGTAAATATGCTAAAAACTAAGCATGGTTTCATCCTTACGATAACAGGAATGCAGATTGATTGACTGTTATGGGCATATGTGAAATCACTTTGAAGGGAAGTAGCTCAGTGAAAAGTGAGGTATGATTTTCCCTTATGTTTCATTTAAGCATTTGAAGTTTGAAACTCTGCTAAAAAAATATAATGTAGTCTTAAAAGGGTTGCAACATTGTATCTCATCTTCCTGTGATTTTTGTAATAGTACAACTAGAGCATTCATTACAAGAAGCAGGTTTTACTTTTGTGTGAATTCTTCCTTTTTCCAGTCAATTGCACAGATTGGAGGATTTTTGGGATTTCAAAATTCAAATATCCCAACTGGACAAAAGCTACTATACTTGCTATGTTTTGGTGCCCAATTAGCATCCTATAACAATTTTTGAGATTTTTTTGATAATGCTCACAAATGATGTGTGAGTATTTTTTAACAGAGGAGTTTCATATTTATGATCATTTTTATTATGGAATTATCATGTTCAGCTATGTTTTAATATTTTACATGCATGTTTTTCTTCTTCTTTTTTATTGTCATTTTAGAAATATTATTGAGAATGCATACCTCCATGGATACTTTTTTATTGTCATTTTAGAAATCTTATTGAGAATGCATACCTCCATGGATGCTTAAATTTTTAAATGCATTTTTTTATGCGTTGCTTTTAAAAACTAATGAATAGATCTCAAAATATTGTAGATTGAAATCAAGATAAAACACTAACAAATAAGTTGACTTTGGAAATATTTTTTTAATAAAAATATAATTTTTACTTTAGAAAAAAAAAACATTTAAGTCAAATGGTTTGTATATAATTAGCAGTTTCCATAAATAATAGAATAATTTAATTTTAAAATAAAAAATAAAAATTAGAACAGAAAGATTCCATTTATATGTTGAAAAATAATAGAAATATTACTTCATATCTACATTTTAGTTATAAAAATTTATTCTAAAATGAATTGTAGATATATTTAAACTTTTTATAAAATCTAAAATGATAATCTTTATATTTTAGTTAGCTAAATTGTACTAAGTAAAAACATTTTAAGTTGAATGGTTTGTTTATAATTAGCATTTATAAAGCTTAAAATTATAAAATAAATAAATTTAATTTTAGAAATTATTATAATTTGCATGAGAAAAATGAAGAATGGAATGGAAAGATTCTATTTTTATGTAGAAAATAATAGAATAATTTAATTTTAAAATAAAAATGAAAATTAGAACATAAAGATTCCATTTATATGTTGAAAAATAATAGAAAGATTACATAATATCTATATTTTGTTATAAAAATTTATTCTAAAATGAATTTTAGATATATTTAAACTTTTTATAAAATCTAAAATGATAATCTTTATATTTTAGTTAGCTAAATTGTACTAATACTTATATTATACATAATGTAAGTTTATTTTTTTTTAAAAAATATAATAATAATATATTATATATATAAAATATAAATATCAAGTTATTATTTGACAATATTCACAAACAAATTTTCAATATCTTCAAAGTCATTTTCATCAACAAATCTTTGATTTTTCCTATGTTTTTGCTCATCCATGTTTGCTAATCTTGAACACTTTTATTTTTTTTCTCTATTAAAGAACTTTGTTTCTATGATTTCTTAGTTTTATTAATTTTCATAATCATTTTGAACAATGTTTGCAAAATCCAATTTCTATCGATGCACCGTTGCATGCACTAAAGCATGTGACTGCTAGTAAAGTGTGTGTATTAGAGTTTTATTCAGCTTTATTGTATTTGCGGAAGCACAACACATCTCATTATGATGGTGGTTGTGGTTTTAATAATGTGAAAAATAGTACTTTGATGCATGTGCTTCCTAGCTTCAATATGTTAGCTCATATGATCTTTGGCACAAAGATTTTTATTAATTATGTGGTATTCCAAGTTTTGTATAATCATTATGTGATTTGATGCTAACATGCCAGAAGATGATGTATTAATTTAGCTAATCCTTTGAGATAAAGAGGTAGTTGGATAATACGTGAGTATTTCTGTTTATTGATATTTTATTAATTTTTATTTATATATGTGGTAATTAGCATTATCTGCCTATATGGTTTGATGTTAAGTTAGTGGGATTTAGGATATAGTTTTGTTATTATTTAGCTTGAAGTTACTATTTTTATATGGGTTGGATATGGGGTATTTTATGAGCACCTGATAGGAAATGTTAGTCTATTAGGACATGTTAACCTATAACTACCTATAAAGTTTAGGATTTTATTTACTAGTTATTACTTTTTGAATTTTGTTATATGATATTCAGCTTTGGTTTTAGGTATGTTTGATAGGTAGTTTATTTTAAGATATTATACATTAAATTATATTTATATTTATCTATTGGGATTAGTAGTCCTTATTGGGCACTAGCCAATTGAGGATTAACGTACCTAACTGATTTTCCATCTTCTCCTAGGTTTGCTAGATTATCTGTGTTGTTATTTCCTATTCAATATATATGTGTTATTTTGACCTCTTTTAAAGTATTAAGATATTCCAGGGATTTTTCAAAGATGGCGTTGATTTTCCAATTGGGTTTTTTTTGTATTCTAAGGGCGTTGATGATAATTTGGGAGTCCCCTTTGATTTCTAAGTTCAGGATACCTAATTCTTTGCAAAGGTTTAAGCCTTCCATTGCAACTATCATTTCTACCATATTATTTGTTGAAGATCCAAGAGGTTTACATAGTTCAACAATCTTTTCTCTTTTTCTTGAATGGATGACACATCCAATGCTAGCAACCCTGGGATTACCTCTTGTTGCTCTATCAAATTTTAGCTTATACCACCCTAGTTTTGGTGGAGATCACTGGCTACTTTTCTCTTTGTTCCCCCTGGGCCAAATTGGGGTGGTACAATTAGGCCATTCTAGTTTTTCTGCATGGATTTATCCCATAAGGAGAAGATTCCTTTTGTATGAAGTGTATGTTAGTAATAACTGAGAGGGGGGGGGGTGAATCAGTGGCCTCAAAAATTAATCCTTAAATCAACCCTTAAAAACTTAGTACCATAATTATACCTCTATTTATCTTTTGTCCTACAAGATGAATGCCTTAAAATACTTATATCAAATTACTACTTCTCAAAATGATTTGTAAAACCTTCTACTGTATGTTTACCAATAAGCAATCTTTCTATTTACAAAAACACAGTAAATAACTAGTGTATACTGATCAATCCAGATTTACTTATGTGAAATGAAAAATAGTAAAGTAATGACTCATAGACACATTAACACATGGATTTTTAACATGGAAACCCTGTTAAGGGAAAAATCACTAGGACCGGTACCCCAAATTTTCACTCTTCTGAAGTGAGCTCAGTGAAGAGCCAACCCTGTTAAAGGTTACAAACACACTATTAGATGTGACCTTGTTACAGGATTTAAATGAATAGTTTTTCACTTAGTATCTGACATCTAATGCTACCATCCTTGATCAAACACTCTCTTGGCCTATCAATAGGTATTGGGCATACCCAATGCTACTTTGTATGATCAAACTTTTTGATACTCCTTGGGATGTATCTCAATTAGAAAATACTTTTAAGTCTTGCTAGGTTAAGAGACTTGATGCTTCAGTGGTTAAACTGAAACAGTAAATTGATCTATTCACATATACAACTAGAATTGTAGATTTTCAGATCTATTGTAAGTGCATTACCTTTTTTGATCAATGTTATCAATTCAATACCTTTGCTCCACACTGTTTTGCTCTGTGATGTTGTATCACTATTCATTGGTGTCTGTAGAATTTAGCTCTTTCCTTAGCTTGATTGATCAGGTCTGAATGAAGACTTTCTTCTCCTTTATAATCTCTTCACCATCTATTCTCTTGTCACTCCCCTTATTCACAATGAATAAGCTTGTCTCTTATATAGACATGATTTCACCATTTCTTGGCTTTCTTGATCTTGGCGTGATCCACAATTCTTGCCAATTAGATTTAAAGAAAAACTCCTAATTTATCTTGTAGAGATCTTCTTGCCAACTAGACAAAGAAACTTTAAATACTTTACTTATCTCTAGCTTTATCTTGTCGATTAAAACAATGATAAGTACTAGTTAATTCTATATTTAGATCTTGACAGCTAAGCATTTTGTCATTTCTGAACTCTTTGTTCTGTCAGTCAATACTTCAGTTAGTCATCGGTGACAACTGACTGTTCTATCAGTGTGACTTCAGTTGTCTTCGGGATCTCCATCCGTCGAGCAAGATTGTAATTTTGTCCATTGGGTTACACTTTGCTTTTCTCATCCGGTAACACTTTGAATTTTCTCATCAGTAATGTTGTGCTTCTACTCGTCAGCTAACACTATGACTTTGCTCTCTTACTCTGTCCATTGGTGTGCACTTCATTGGTGTATATAGTCACTTTGTGAATACTTGAATTTTATGCATTACTGATAGCGTAGCCTTTGATTCATTGGTTCTTTGAAGTCTTTAGTAGTATGTACATGACCATATAGATTATATCAAGTTGACATCAATGAAAATATAATACATCAACTGATTTAATGTCTTGCATTAACTTTTTGTGTCTTGGTGATCATTAACTTAACATCTTCAAACATTCAATCAGTTATAGTTCATCAATCTCTCCCTTTGGCATTGATGGAAACACACTACATTATCACACTATATTATCACTAATACAATATGAAATATAAAAGTTGAAGTTCATCAAACTACCAATCTTATGTACTATAACCAATACAAATATCTGGTCCTCGGTAAACTTATGTGAGCTTAGATTTGATTCTTGTAGCTCTCTTTCTATCTTCAATCCCTTCACTAGATAGATGTAGAATCTTTCTTCTTCTGATGTAATGTGTTCTCTTCTTGTGTCAAACTCTCTCCTTCTGACTGTTCTTCTCTTTTTATGTCACTTTTCTCTCTTTTCAGCAATCTCTCCCTTTGTATGTACTCTCCCTTTCTGGTTACATCTCTCCCTTTGGATAATGTGATGGATATAATCTCTTCTTAATGTGATCTCCCTAATATGATAATGGATATAATCTCTCCCTTTGATAGCAATGCCAAACAAATATTTGACAGTGATGCCAAATAATCTATAATATACTCCTTGAATTTCCCAATCCATCAGCAATACAACAACTCTAGTACTTGAAGTAGATAAATACCTTGTTGTGTACCGATATATCTTTGAAGTCCATCTCTTTGCTTGCATCAACATAAATGATATTCTGATAATATGTAGGCTGATGCAGCCTTCTAGTCATCTTACTAACCAGTAGACAAGGGTGTGACCCCTAGTCTCTTTCTCAAGTACTCAAATGCATCCTTGGGCAGTGGCTTGGTGAAGATATCAACTAATTGTTCCTTTGATTGCACATACTCAAAAATCACCTCCTTTTCTTGAACTTGTTCCTCAAATAATGATACTTGATAGCAATATGCTTTGTTTTAGCATGCATGAATGGATTCTTGGAAATGTTTATTGCACTTGTATTATCACAATAGATAATTACTGGTTCAAGAATTTTCATATGCATACCTTCCAGTTACTGTTTGATCCATGTAATATTTGAGAAATTTGCAGTAGCAGCAACATACTCTACTTCTGCAGTAGACTAAGAGATGCATCCTTGCTTCTTCTTGATCCATGTGACAAGTCTGTCACCCATAAAGAATGCTCCTCCAGTTGTGCTCTTTTGGTCATCAATGTTTCCAGCCCAATCAGTGTCGGTAAATACCTTAAGTTCAAATTTCCCTTCTCTTCTATACCATAAGCCATATTCCTCAATATTCTTCAGATATCTTAGGATTCTTTTCATAGTAGTCATATGTGATTCCCTGGGGTTAGCAGAAAATCTTGCAACTATTCCTACTGCATGTGCAATATCTGGTCTAGTATGTACAACATACATAATTTTTCCAATCATTGATCTATACAAAGTCTAATTTACCTCAGGTGACTTGTCCTCCTTTGTCAGCTTACATCCAGTTGCCATCGCTATTCCAACTGGCTTGGAATCTTCCATCTTGAATATTTTCAGCACTTCCTTGATGTATTTGGATTGTGTAATGAAAATGCCTTCATCTTGTTGCATGATTTGTAGACCAAGAAATAACTTGATCTCTCCAAACATAGACATCTCAAAATATTTTCATATTACATTTGCAATTTATTTGCATAGCATATCATTGCCTCCAAATATGATGTCATCAACAAATATTTCAGCAATCAAAATGTTAGCATCAGTATCTTCCTTCAAATAAAGATTACTATTTTCACTAGTTCTTATAAATAAAATACTTATGAGATAGGAATGAATTCTTTCATACTAGGCTCTTGGTGCTTGTTTCAATCCATACAAGGATTTGTGTAGTCTATATACCATTTTCCTCTTGTCTGGATCAAAAAACCCTTCTGGTTGCTCAATGTACACCTCTTCCTCAAGTATTCCATTTAGGAATGTAGACTTGACATCCATTTGGTATACCTTAAATCCTTTACATGCATCATAAGAAAGTAATATTCTCACTCCTTCTAGCCTAGCAATGGGTGCAAAGGTTTCTCCATAGTCAATCCCTTCTTCTTGTGCATACCCCTTGCATACTAGTCTTTCTTTGTTTCTGGTGACTTCTCCATTCTCATTCAGTTTATTCCTGAATATCCATTTTTTACCAATGACATTCTTGTCATCTAGTCTTTGTACAAGTGTCCATGTCTTATTTTTCTCAATTTTCTCAATTTCCTCATTCATAGCACTAATCCATTCATCATTATCAAGTGCAACATTAACAGATTTTGGCTCAAAATCACAAATTAGACATCTTGTGTTTAGAGACTTACTTCTGGTTCTCATACCAGTCTTCTTGTCTCCAATGATTTGGTTCTATGGATGGTTCCTTATGACATATCTAGAAATTATAGGTTCAATTATTTGTCTATCATCTTGATCATTGTGTCCTTCATTCTAATCTCCATCGCTTGGTACATCATCTTGAGCATTATCCTAATTTTCAGTATTTGCATCCTGATGCTCGGGTGCAATATTCTGTTGCTCGGGAGCTATACATTATTTCTCAGGTAGAGTATCAGGTTCTTCATTGTAAACAAACCTATTGTAGTCCTCTAGTTCTTTTGTGCTTTCCTTTTCATTCTTCTCTACAAATTCATCTATCTTTACATTTCCACTTTCAACAATTTTTTTAGAGGCTTTATTTAGACATTTATAAGCCTTGCTCTTGGTGGAATACCCCAGAAAGTTTCCTTCATCACTTTTGGAGTCAAGCTTTCCATTTCTATCATCTTTTAAGATATAACATTGACTACCAAAGATTTTGAAGTAACTTAGATTGGGTGTGTAACCATACCATAGCTCATAGGGTGTCTTCTTGGTGTCTTTATTCAATTGTACTCTATTCAATGTGTAAATAGTAGTACTGACAGCTTCCCTCCAGAAGATTTGGGTGATGACCTTCTCTATCATCAGTGTCCTTGCACAATCAACAATGGACCTATTCCTTCTTTTAGAAATTCCATTTTGTTGTGGTGTTCTTGGTGCAGAGACCTATCTTTTGATTCCATGCTCATTACAAAAGTTAGTGAATTCATCTGAAATAAATTCCCCTCCTCTATCTAATCTTAATCATTTCAATTCCTTACCACTTTGTTTTTCTACCATTGCTTTGTACCATTTAAACATTTTGAATGCTTCTAATTTATATTTTAGAAACATAACTGTCATCATTCTAGAGTAATCATCAACAAAGAGGATAAAATATCTATCACCATAGTAACTCTTTGTCCTCATTGGTCCACATAGATGAGTATGGACTAATTCTAGAATGGCATCAGATGTATGGGTTTTTCTTTTGAAACTAGACTTTGTTATCTTACCTTTTTGACAATTTTTGCACATGATATTGTCAGGCTTAGTCATTGTCGATAAGCCTCTTGCATTTCTCTTTTTTCTTATTTTTATCATGTTGTCAAAGTTTACATGACACAATCTCTTATGCCACAACCATATGTCTTCATTTCTAGCCATTAAGTAAGTGGTGTCAGTATCATTCAGATAGAATAAGTTACCTTTTGTCTGCTCACTGGTACCAATCATACTTCCTAATTTATTGAAGATCTTTGTCTTCTTATTTTCAAATGCTACTCTGTGACCTAAATTATTCATCTCAAAAACACTCAATAGATTATAATTCAATCCTTTCACCCAATAAGAATTTTCACATTTTATCAGGTTATTCAACATTATAGTTCCTTTACCTTCAACTGGACAAGGTGTATCATTACCCATTCTTACTGAACCACCATTATAGTATTCAAGAGTCTCAAACTTTTGTTTTTCACCAGTCATATAATGAGTGTAGCCACTATCTATGATCCAGACATCATTTTTACTAACTTTAGATATGAGTGTAGTTTCTACATACCTTTCTTCATCTTCATCTGAATCATCTTTTACTTCCAAAAACACCATCTCGATGTCTTTATTAGATTTTGTGTTAGTATCTTCATATTTGCATTTAGCTAGGTAACTGGCCTTCTTACCTTTGTCCTTGTAGTCTCGGGTATCTCTTCTTTCTAATTGTCGGTTGCTTCTGTAATCTCAGTTATCACCTCTGTCAAACTTGTTTTCAAATGATCTATCATTACTTCTATCATCTTTTCTCCTATTAGGACATCTTGCAGCAAAGGGTCCAATCTCTTTACAATTAAAACATATAAGTGGTAATTTACCTTTGTATTTACCTTTGCCTCTGCAATCTTCTAGCCATAAGTGCTTCAATTTCATCAAGCTCTTCTTCTTCACTTTCACTATCACTATATTTTCTCATAGTGTGTTTATGACTTGATTTACTTATTCTCAAAGAATATTTGAATGCAGACTCTATGTTTGGTAAGACACTATTATCAAAGTTATTCATCTCAAATAAAATCATTCTTCTAATCAAACTATCTAGAGTAACATTTTTATTTTCTACTGCTCTCATTTCTTGTATGGCACATAATCTAATAGCATAAGTAGGGAGTAAGGTTCTTAAAATTTTACTTACCACTGTCTCTTCTTCTAGTACACCTCCAACTCCTTGGATAGCATTAACTACCTCTTTGATTCTTGTGTTGTACTGTGTGATGTTTTCACCTTCTTTCATTCTGAGATCATCAAAATTTCCTCTAAGGCGTTATGCCTTGGATCTCAGAACATTTTTATCACCACCATGTACAAGATTCAATTTATCCCACATCTTCTTTGCAGTTGTGCATTCTTTGACATCTTCAAATTCAGCATCAGAGAGTGAGGAAGCAAGCTCTATTATCATGCAGTTGTGCTCATGCTTCTCTCTCATTTGTTCAACTGTGAGTGCTCTTGTAGGCAACACATATTCAGTATCTAAGTATTGAGTAACATAATTTCCAATACCTGATAAGTGGAGTCTTATCCTACTCTACCATGAAGCAAAGTTGTCTTTGTTCAACTTGGGCACATCTCGTCTGCTCATCTTGTGATCTTTAGCTTGAGCTGTTAAACTCACTTTTTACGCACACAAGCTCTGATACCAATTGTTAGTAATAACTGAGAGGGGGGTGAATCAGTAGCCTCAAAAATTAATCCTTAAATCAACCCATAAAAACTTAGTACCACAATTATACCTCTAGTTATCTTCTTCCTACAATATGAATGCCTTAAAATACTTATATCAAATTACTACTTGTCAGAATGCTTTGTAAAACCTTCTATTGTATGTTTACCGATAATCAGTCTTTCTATTTACCGAAACACAATAAATAACTAGTGTATACTAATCAATCTAGATTTACTTATGTGAAATGAAAAATACTAAATTAATGACTCATAGACACATTAACACATGGATTTTTAACGTGGAAACCCTGTTAAGGGAAAAACCACTAGGACCGGTACCCCAAATTCTCACTCTTCTGAAGTGAGCTCAGTGAAGAGCCAACCCTATAAAAGGTTACAAACACACTGTTAGGTGTGACCTTGTTAGAGGATTTAAATGAATAGTTTGTCACTTAGTATCTAGTATCTAATGTTACCATCCTTGATCAAACACTTTCTTGGCTTGTCAATAGGTATCAGGCATATCCAATGCTACTTTGTATGATCAAAATTTTTGATACTCCTTGGGATGTATCTCAATTAGAAAAGACTTTTAAGTCCTACTCGGTTAAGAGACTTGATGCTTCAGTGGTTAAACTGAAACAATAAATTGATTTGTTCACATATACAACTAGAATTGCAGATTTTTAGATCTATTGTAAGTGCACTACCTTTCTGATCAATGTTATCAATTCAATACCTTTGCTCCACACTGTTCTACTCTATGATGTTGTATCACTGTTCATCGATGTCTATAGAATTTAGCTCTTTCCTCAGCTTGATTGATCAGGTCTAAATAAAGACTTTCTTCTGCTTCAGAATCTCTTCAGCATCTATTCTCTTGTCACTCCCCTTATTCACAATGAATACGCTTGTCTCTTATATAGACATGATTTCACTATTTCTTGGCTTTCTTGATCTTGGCGTGATCCATAATTCTTGCCAATTAGATTTAAATAAAAACTCCTAATTTATCTCATAGATATCTTCTTGCCAACTGGATAAAGCAACTTTAAATCCTTTACTTATCTCCGGCTTTATCTTGTTGATTAAAACAATGATAAGTACCAGTTAAGTCTATATTTAGCTCTTGACAGCTAAGCATTTTTTCATTTCTGAACTCTTTGATTGTTGGTAAATAATTTAGTTAGTCATTGGTGACAACTAAATGTTCTGTCGGTGTGACTTCAGTTGTCATTGGGATCTCTGTCCATCAGCCAACACTGTAATTCTGTCCATCGGATTACACTATGATTTTCTCATCGGGTAACACTGTGACTTTGCTCATCGGTAATGCTGTGCTTTTTCTCATTAGGTAACACTGTGAATTTTCTCTCTTACTCTATCTATCAGTGTGCACTTCATCAGTGTATACAGTCACTTTGTGAATACTTGACTTTTATGCATTACTGATAGCATAACCTTTGATTCATTGGTTCTTTGAAGTCTTTAGCAGTATGTACATGACCATATAGATTATATCAAGCTGACATCAATGAAAATACAATACATTAACTGATTTAATGTCTTGCATTAACTTTTTGTGTCTTGGTGATCATCAACTTAACATCTTCAAACATTCAATCAGTTATAGTTCATCAGTGTATTTCTAAGCCTGTTATTAAGGGTTTCTACAATGCTAATCTCAATTTTGTTAAGAAGTACATTAGAGGACATCTCAGCATTTTCAAAAATTCTTCTGTTTCTTTCCTTCTAGAGTTCCCAAGCTACTATAGAAGGCGTTATTTTCCAGATGTCCTTATACATGTGGGATTTGAGCTATGTGGGCTATCTTTTAATAAAGTCTATGAAATGCTCATTATGGGCTGAAGACCAATTTATCTTTAATTGTATGTTACTCCAGCATGTTTGGTAATAAGGGAAGTAAAATAGGATGTGGTCATGATGCAGTCCAATCTCGGAGGATCCAATAAAGGATTATCCAAACTTGCAGCCAACAACAAGAACCACACATCAGAAACAACACAACACAAGATATATCAATATCAACCTATATTATCTCATAACTCCAATTACATGCAATATGTCAAGCTATAAGGCCTTCCCAGTTAGGGACAATTAAATCAATAGATTCAACAAGGTCTCACGGGATCCAACCTTATCCATCTACCCTATAGCTAAGAGGAAGAAACCATTTATGAAATTGTGCTCACAAACCACCAAGCAATCTACAATCTCTTCCTACCCACTTACAACTATCTGCAACAACTTACCATCTTTTAGCTTATTAGCTTACTCTCCTATCCTCTATCTATCTTCTCATGCCTCTATCTCTCTAAACATCAACCTAGACTCTTTTATACACACTTTCCAAAAGTCATCTTGTAAACAATAATTAAATGACCTAGTTGGCCATACACTCTATAATGAACAGATATTAAATGCACCAGTCAGCTGCAATTAATAACAAAATACATAGAAGAAAACACTAACCCAGATTTAGGTCCACACATGATCCAATGCCAAAAATATGCATGCCTCAAAACTCAGCACGATCCCAATGACCCCTTCAAATCATTGATGCAATCTCCAATGTCCACCCAATCCATAAACACAAGTTGGTGAACCCCAATAACCAGTTGGTAAACAAGAACATCGAGAGCCAGACCACTCGTTGAAAGACACAACTAAGAAAAACTCCACCAAACATACACCACCGAGTAATATGCTACTAAACAAGACACCACCGAGTAGTGTACCCTGAGTAGAATATAACCAAAAATAGCAACACCGAGCATCATCATGTCCAGTCACTGAGTTCAACAATGAAGCAATACATCTTCCAACTGAGAAATTCCACCAAAGTGACCGAGCACCTCAGGTATCCAACCAATTTAATTACTAAAATAGAAATAAAACCAAACCATGTTTTTGGTGAAACAGGATTGCCAACTACCCCAGGATGCTCCTGCATCAGACATCCTAGGTGCAAAAAGATGTTCTAAGCAGCTCGATAAACATCTATTGGGATTCAACACATAGATCCCAAACTAGTTCTTGATATACATGTCTTCCGAGTCCTCAATCGACACACTCTTCCCTCAGTAATTTTTTTTCTTCTCTTTACCACTAGCACTTGCTAATTTATCTTCATATCTCTACATACTGATGTTTGCACCAACCTCTACAACCATTTCGAATCTACTACCAATGCTCAAGTTCCTCTTACTAAGCTTTGCATCCTTCAAAGGAATCAGAATAGACTTTTTCCCATCCTTCAATATAGCAAAGGAATTTATTTTACATTCATGAATAACCTCTCTATCATACTACCAAGGTCTACCGAGAAAAATATGACAAGAACTCATCTTCACAATGTCACATAATACTTCATCTCTATAGGTACCAATGTGAAAACTCACCATGCACTTCTCCTTCACCTCTACTGCATGACCAACTTGTAACCAACTTATCCTATAAGGACAAGGATGTCTCAACCTTTTCAAACTAGGTTTCTAAACCATCTCCTCAGGAACTAGGTTTTTAGTACTTCCTCCATCAACAATCACTTTACAACATTTACCACTAGACTTGCACATAGTCCTGAACAAGTTCTTCCTCTGACAAGAATCAACTTGCTTCGAGGGAAACAAATTTCTTCTAAGAAAAAGATTCATACCCTCCACCTTAGGTTCATTCTCAGAAACCTCATTCACCATAGCATTTTAGTGACTACCAATTTTCTTATCTGCATGGGGAAATTCAAATGACCGATTTCCTTCTTCACCATAGTTGTAAAAAGTACTTCTGAATACACCTCTACCTTTCTTTCTCCTTGGTTCAAGAGGTTTTGGTTCACCCTCAATTCTTGGTTTATCCTTTACCGCCTGCTCTTGCTTCTCTTTCCCTCAGGAATTACCATACTGTCTTCTCTTCAACCTATCTCCTATCTTTAGTGCATACTGATAAGCATCTTCTACTGAGTCAATCTTCAACATACCAATCACATCCTAGATATTGAATTTCAAACCATTAACATACATCGTTACCTTTTCTTTAGAAATTTTTCTATGTCCAGACCAAATAGTTAGCTTGTAGAACTCCTCGGTATAATATTCCATAGTCATCTCCTTCTATTTTAGATTCTGCAATTTCTTAAATAACTCAAGTTCATAGTTGGCAGGAATGAACTTAGCATTTAGATTTTCCACCATCAACCTCAACTGATTGATCTTCATCTCACCTTCTTCTCGGTCACTCTACAACTCTTTCCACCATAAAGTAGCATGTCCCTTCAACTTATTCCATGCCAACCTTACTCTAAGTGGATCATTAATGTCTTCCATCTCAAAGTAGTCTTCCAACTCATCGATTCAATTAATCAGATCCTTGGGTCTCAATGTACCTAAAAATTTGGAAATTCCCATTTAGTAGCTTGTACTTAACCAGGCTCTAGATCTCTACATCCGATCATATCTATCTCCTCCAGATCTCTCTATCTGATTGTCTCTATCATCTCTACCAGATCCAACAACTTCAAATTCTTCAACAGCTTCTTCATAACCATCATTCATTCTTGAACATCTATGCATTCCAACATTTATGATACCTTCTATGATTTCATTCTTCATTACTGCCATCTCAGATCTGAATCTTTCTATTATCCTTGCTTCCACCTCCTCAGAAAGATCTCCAATTGCCCTAAGGTCCAATCTTCTCAGAGGCATCTCTATGGATCTTCAAAATCCTAAGCTCCATAAGAAAAAAACCAGTAGCTCTAATACCACTTGATGCAGTCCAAGCTCAGAGGATCTAATAAAGGATTTTCCAAACTTGTAGCCAACAACAAGAACCACATAGTGGAAATAACACAACACAAGATATACCAATATCAACTTATATTATCTCAGAATTGAAATTACATGAAACATACCAGGCTGTAAGGCCTACTCATTTAGGGCTAATTACATCAACAGATTAAACAAGATCTCATAGGATCCAACCTTATCCATCTACCCTATAGCTAAGAGGAAGAAACCAAATCTGAATTTGTGCTCGCAAGCCACCAAGAAACCTGCAATCTTTGTCTACCCACTAACAACTATCTGTAACAACTTACCATCTTTCATCTTATTATCTTACTCTCCTATCCTCTATATATCTTCCCATGCCTTTGTCTCTCTAAACATCAACCTAGACTCTCTTTTATACACACTTTCCATAAGTCGGCTTGTAAACAATAGTTAAATGACCCAATCAGCCATACACTCTACAATGAACATATATTAAATGCACCAGTCAGCTGTAATTAATAACAAAATACATACAAGAAAACACCAACCCAAATTTAGGTCCACACATAATCCAATGCCACAAATCTTCATGCCTTAGAACTCAGCACGATCCCAATGACCCCCTCAAATCACAGATGAAATCTCCAATGTCCAACCAATCCATAAACACAATTCGGTGAACCCCAACAACCAGTCGGTAAACCAGCACACTGAGAGCCAGGCCACTCAGTGAAAGACACAACTGAGTAGAAATCCACCAAACATACACCACCAAGTAATATGCTACTGAGCAAGAAACCACCGAGAAGTGTACTCGAGTAGAATATCACCAGAAATAGCAACAATGAGCATCACCGAGTCCATTCACTGAGTTCAATAGTGGATCAATACATCTTGCAACTGATAAATGTCACCAAAGTGACTGAGAACCTCAGGTCTCCAACCAAGTTAACTACTAAAATAGAAATCAAACCAGACCATATTTTTGGTGACATAGGATTTCCAACTACCCCAGTATACTCCTGCATTAGGTCAATAGTTCTTATGCATGTTGTCATAGTGGACATCTCGAGGGGCCCTCAAAACCAAGGTTTTTGAGCCATTCCACTATAAGAATACATTCTTTTAGGGCTGCCCATAAAAACATACCTGATTTTGGTGAACAAGTTATTCCAACAGAGTTCTAAAGGTAGGTTATTTTTTTGCAAATGCAGGTTATTCAATATGAGGTTGTAACCATTCTTAACATTGTAGTTACAATTGTTAGAACCAACCCATATTAATTTGTATGGTCTATTTTTAAGGATGAACTATCTATTGTTAAGGGTGTCCATGAGTGTCTTCTTTTGATCCTCATTCAAAGATATTTGATCAAATGACTTCCAAGTGCATCCTGAAGTAGTATGTCTTTACTAATGTACTGAGAGAGTTTGTCACCCCATTCTTGGAATATGGTTATTTTGATATTGGGGTCATGATATATTTTTTCAAGAGCTTCATAGCCCCCCATGAGTCTTCCCAAAATAGGATGTTATCACCATTACCAATATCCCATATCAGCTTATTGTCTATTAATGGTTTGCTTTCCATCATAAAATTCCATATTCCAGATCCTTTAACATGATTTTTAGTTCTCAAAATTTTTATTGGTTATACATATTTGATGTATTTTTGGAGAAGAGTTTGGGCCCATTTCCTATCAGGATGTTTATATAGGCTCCATACTAATTTAGCTCCTAAGGCTTTATTTTTCCATTGGATATTTTTATCCCTGTTCCTCCATTCTATTTAGGTTTATAGTTATTACCCCATTTTATTAAAGCCATTTTTTTTTGTTTTCAGTTGTACCTTGCCAAAAGAAGCTTCGTAATTTTGAGTCTATCTTATTTTTAATCCCATTCATGACTAGGAGGATAGACATCTGATAATTGGGAATAATAGAGAGGATATATCTAATCATTATTGCCCTAATAGCATTGGGGAGCCATCTACCTTTCCAAGTATCTATTTTTTGATGTAATTTGGAATATATGGGATCCCATAGGTTAGTATTTTTAATACCTTTATCTAAAAGGATGCCTAAATATTTACATGGGAAGTTACCTACTTTGAATCCCAAGGTCCTATAGATGTTTGTTTGGAGGTTTGGGCAAGTATTTAGAAAGTATATTTCAGATTTATCTAGATTGACCATCTAACCCGAAGCCTTCATATATTTGGTAAGAATTACTTTAAATTCCTTTGTTTCTTTTATGGCAGCCATTCTAGGTAGAATAGTGTCATTTGCAAAATGTTGATGAGTAATGTTAGGGATGGAATCTGTTAATCTCACACTAGCAATTTTCCCTTCTAAGTAAGATTTTTTAATGTTCCTTCAAAGAGCATCAACCATAATGACAAAGAGGAAGGGGGATATGGGATCTCCTTGATGAATACCTCTAGAAATATTAAAATAACCAGCTGGGGATCAATTGATGAGGATGGATATTGTAGGCATGGAGATACAACTAAAGATTGTTGTAATCCAACCTTTGGAGAATCTGAATGCATCTAGGCATTTACATAGGAATATCCAATCCACCTTATCACAAGATTTTTAGATATCTATTTTTACAAGCATACTGGGTTCTTTGTTTACTTGAGCTATGTGGATGATCTCTTGTGCGATGATTATTCCCTTATAAATAGATCTATTGGGAACAAACCCCGTTTTCTCCTTGGATATGATTTTGAGCAATAATAATTTTAGTCTATTCTCTAGAGCTTTAAAGTATATCTTATAGATGGTGTTACAAAGCACAATTGGTATGTAATCTCCTGGATCTTTTGTATTACTTTTATTCAGAGTAAGCGTTAGAAAGGTGTTATTTATTTCAATTTGGATTGAACAAGAGTTTCTGGTGGCCTCTATGGCTTCCCATAATTCATTTCCAAGAAAGCCCAAAATTTTTGGAAGAAGAGGGCATCGAACCCATCAGGCCCAGGGGCCTTATCTAATTTCATTTGAAAAAGAGCATCTTTGATTTCTTCCAGGGTGAATTTGTGATTTAACCATTTTTTGTGATTAATTTTGGTATAGCAGGAAGTATTTCTTGTTGGGATTTAAGGTTGGAGGTTTCAAAGTTGTTAAGGATATTCATGTATTATTGGACAAATTCTATAGTTATTTCTACTGGTACCTTAGTAAAAGTACCACTCAAGTTTTTTATTTTAGTGATCCTATTAATACTTCTTCTAAGCCTAGTACTATTATGAAAAAAATTTATATTTTTGTCTCCCTCCGAAAGCCAGATCTCCCTAGATTTTTGTCTCCAATATATTTCCTCTTTAATTAGGACTTCTTCTTGTTTAGAAATTAATTTCTTTTCTTTTAGATATCTCTCTTCATTCATTCCAAGTTTTATGACTTCCTCATTTACTTTGTTTACTTCTACCTCAATTGCATGTTTTTCTTCAAAAATGTTGTTAACGTCTTCCTTTTTCCACTTTAGTATTTTCCTTCTTAAATATTTATGTTTGGCCATAAAGAAAAACATTTTGGATCCTTTGAATTGTTCCTCATTCCACCATTGTTCTAGTTTAGTCATGAAATCTTTATGGCTAAACCACATATTTTTGAATTTAAAGGGGTTGTGCTTTGGTTTGGCATCTTCTTGAATGTCAAGTCTACTCAGGAAATGATCTAAACTGCTTGTGGAAAGTATTTCTGAGGTTAATGTTAAGTTAAAAGAACCCAACTCTCCCCTAAAGAAAAAGTGATTTAGTTTTTCTATAATTTGGCTGAATCCTTGTCAAATGTTATTCCAAGTAAAGGTTCCATTTGTACATCTGATATCTAAAATATTAAAATCTTTGACCCAAGAATTGAAATCATTTTGATATTGGTAAACATAGGATAAACCTCCAAATTTTTCTTTACAAACTAATATTGCATTGAATCCCCCCACAACAATATGTGAGTCGGGGTTATTATTAATAAAATTTCCCACTAAATCCCATAGTGATTTCTTATCATTGTTACTAGTAGGACCATATATATTGTTAATAATGAATCTAATGTTGTTTTCTATACTTTTCATTTTTCCTGAGATTCAGTTAGAGTTAGCTTCAATTGGGTCAAAGATGACCTTCTTGGGGTCCCAAAGAATGGAAAGTCCTCCAGAAGCACCAACAGATATTATCCAATAAGATTTTCGTATACCTAATTTTATTTCTAATGATTTGGCCTCTTCTTTCCCTAATTTTTTTCTTGAATAAGGATGATGGCAGAATCAAAAGGTTTAAGATTATTTTTAAGTAATATTTTCTTGTTAGGGGCATTCATTCTCCTAACATTCCATGAGGTGACTTTCATTTGACCTTGGGAAGGAAATTCCCCTTCCCTGCTTCAAAGAGATTTGTTAGTTTGATCTGATTGTCTGCTTGGCCATCTGTAAATCTCAATTCATTGGTTGACTTCCTACCTCTCTTTTTAGGTTTTTTGGTGATGATTAGGGTAACCAGCCCATAAATTATGGCTACAATCCCAAGTTTCACTTCTAATTTATTGATCTCAGAGGCATCATAATCAATATCTGAGTTAGATACAATCTCTTTGAGGAGAATATCTTTAAATAATGATAAGTCTTTTCTTTCCGCTATCTTATGAATGTTGTTTTGACTATCTCGGTCTCTATCAATGTTTTGATAGATGTTTTCACCATATTCTTCTAAGATTTATTCATCAGAAAATTGACAACCAATGAAGTTATGCAAGGTTTCCAGTTCCATCAGTATTCTTATATTTGGTTGAGTAGCTGAACACAATATAGGGTTATTATCTCCAGCACGCATTTCAGTTCTTGTGGGGTTATTCTCTTGTATGAAATCTTTGTTAAAATATTGTACATTATCTCTTATTTTTTATTCTTGCTGAACTATATTTGTTGTGGATTTTCTAAATACTATAGGATTCATATTATTACCTATATTGGTATTACTTGTATTAAGATTGTAGTTTTGTCCTCCATTATTCACTGTATATTCCTCAAGAGCTTCAGTTTCTTCTCCAATGGCTATCATTTTTGTTTCTACATTTGTGATTTCTTCTTCTCTTTCTATCTCGTCTACTTCTTTTATAATTTTACCAGAACTTTTGTCCATAGAATCGACTGCTTTGAAGAAATATTCTTATTCAAATGAGTTTTCATGTATGTTTCTAAGCTCTATCTCGACAAATTATTTTACTGCTTCCACCTGATCTCTGACTAATAACAAGGAATTTTTATTATCATCCAAGCTGATATCCTTGTCAGCATTGTTAAAAGTATTTGTATTGAAGAAATCAAAGCTAATATTTTGAAAGTTTGTTTGATTTTGAATATTGGTTGGGGATGTATCTTTACTCAATTCCTTTTGATTTTTTTTATTTTTTATTTTTGTTTTGGGTGATGTAATGTTCTCAAGGGGTTTGTGAATTTCATTATTATCCTTTTCTTGATTTTTCACATTGTTATGCATTGAAGTGATAGCTTCATTGTAGTCATCTTCATAGTCCAATCTAGGGTTAGGATTTGTAGAAAATGGACATTCAAGGGGATTGAGAGTATTATCATTGACTATATTGTGATTTCCTACAATAAATCCACCCTTTTCCAGATTTAGCTTAATATCTTTTGCTGGTAGGATAAGGGTTATTGTGCCATACTGTTTTCTTGTTGGAGGGGGTGAGCAGAACCTTGGTTTTATCTTGGATTTTCCATTCTTAGTTAAAATCATAATAGGTTTGAGCTTATTGATAGAGTTATCCAACTTTATTGCAATATTAACATTTGAACTATCAAGATAATTTATATGTAATTCTACAAATTTCCCAATTTTATTAGCAATACTGATAATAATGGAACTGTGTATAAATTATATTGTTAAATTAGGGATGAGGATCCATTTGGTAACATCTAAATTATTAACACAGGAAGGGAATGAATCTATGAAAATAAAACCATGGGAATTAAAATTAGGGCATATGCCTTCAAGAAACATTTCTTTTACTTCTAAATCTACGCAATCAATAAATAAAAATTCATTATGAAGAGTAGATATTATTACCTTGTCCTCAAATTGTGACAAAAACCAGCTCACAATTTTGAGATTAGAGACACCGGTGCCTAACCATTTTATAGAGACACCATGCTTCTTGAAATAGGATTCCATTTCCTCCACAAAAATAGGGTCAAATTTCAAGGTGATTCTCTCTATATTTTGTGATTGGGGGAAAGAAATTTGGTTATGATCACTGGATTGTTCTTTCTGTGAAATGGTGGGAATACCATTATTAGGGCTGGAAGGGTAGGAGGGTTTAGTTGGATATTTTTCATGCCCCATTACACCCGTAGATCTTCTATGAGGAGGAGAATATATGGAGGGCATCCTAGGATTCAAAGGGGGGGAAGATAAACCAATTTATTTGGTTGTTTATTTTTTCTTACATTATTAGGGTTAGGGGAATGAAAACTACTATTATGGCTATTGGGCTTAGGATCACAGAAAGGGTGGTGCTTCTAGGAATAAACTGGGTGGGGGATTGGTTTTCTATAGGTTTTTTATAAATCCTTATATCTTCTGTGAGGAGGAGTGAAAAAAAAATTTCACAGAGAAGCCAAAGGAAGAGGAAAACCAGAACCCTTATCATTAGGATTTAAGGTAGAAGGGATAGCAATACCTCTATCATGGTAAAAGCACATGTATGGTGGGGAATAAGGTGAAATCCTCACAGGATGAATGATGGCTAGGTCGGGCATGAGGAGAGAAAATCTTTTGGAAAGTAGTAATGTTGGAGAAAAGGAATGTGAACCTGATTGTAGATTCCACGCTCTTCTCATGTTCTATGATCGACTAGAAACCTTGATCCAACTATCATTGTTTTGCGGGATGGAATCTCCTGAAGCAATTTAAGGCTAGAAATTTGCTGAAGGACACTATTGTCCTTTGTCCCTTCTTCCTCTACCCTTAGCAGACGGGGTGTCCTCAGAACAAAGTGTGGAGAATGTCTAGAAGGGAGGAGTCATCTGTGCCCTAGAAAATTGAAATGCCACATACTTGGTCACTTTAAAAAAATTGAACTGATTTTGAATGCTTTTGATACTAAAAAATTTGTGCGAAAACTTCCAAAATTTTGCTAAAGGCAGAGCCATTTATTTATTTTTTCCCAAATTTTAGACATTTATTAGTTGTTTTGATTAATCAATTTAGTAGTATATTTAGTCATTGATTGTTGTTGACTAGTCATTTATTTAGTCATTATAATAATTAATCATCATCAATTAGTAGTATATTTAGTCATTTGTATTCATTAATTTTTGTCCATTGGAAGTATATTTAGTCATTTTTTTAGTCATGTATTTAGTCATTAACATGGCCATTAATTTAGTCTTTGATCATTCTTAATTGGTCATTTATTTAGTCATGGTAGTCATTATGTTGTTATCAATTGGTCATATTTTTAGTCATATTAGGGCACGATGAAATTGAATTACCATCCTCCTACTTTTAAAGCATGTGATCTTCCATTGAGCTAGCACCCTTTAAAGAATCATCATACCTTGTATCCTCTGTGTAATCACCTAAAAATGACTTATTTAGACCATTGTTCCCTAATCTCAATCAATATTCTCTAAACCCTATTCAGAGGATTAGAACTTAATCAACTCACCAACTCAATTGAATCTAAGACAAATTATGTAATAAGGTTGATCCACGTAATTGCATAATTAATCTCAAATAAAACATTAAAGAAAAATCATCAAAAGGGATTAAATAATTTAATTAATAGTCCTAGCAAAATTAATTAAATAAAAGAATTAAATCCTCTTACTAGAATTATTATCTAAATGCTTTAGTTAAATGAATCTATTTCCAACTCATCACTAGGAGACAAAAGTTAAACTCCTAGCCAATCAAAGAGCAAGCCACACTTATCAAGGAGGAATCAATCTTAACCACAGATGGGAATTTCATCTTGGTCATCGAATTCCTATAAAAAAATACATCAACCCAAGCTTAAATCAAAGGGGACAATTCATGTAAACTTGTTATGCCAAAATTATTGTCGGTCATTGATGAGGCATATTAATGTCATATTTTAGATGCCCTATGATAGATTTTTCTAGGACCTTTTCCCTGTTTTAACATACTTTCTCAAATACTTTATACTCATATTTTCTATTATGTGGCATGCTACCACCAGACCTATACGATGGTTAAAACACACTTAAATATGCTATGCTTGGATGAATATGCTATGTTATTTACTTTGGAATTATGATTATGTCTCTATGGATGAAATAGCTATTTGAACATGAACGATGCATGTGTATTTTGGTGTCAATTATCATAAATATCTCTATCCTAACATCTGAAGTACAATGCATCAATATAGAAACTGGACCAGGTAAAATGTGCCCATGCATTAGATGCTTGACCCGGTCTTACAGTAGGTTCACACAGAGGAACATCAAGCGCGACACCAGCAAGTGGATCTAGGGTGATCAAAGTGGAAACAATCAAGAAAAGACCGAGGAAACATAATTAATTATTTGAAGATATATAAGAGAGAGTGGGAGGTTAGATTTGTTGTTAAAAGCAATTCTTTCCTCTTTCCTGGACCTATTCTATCTCCAGTTTTATAGTTTCATTTTTATGTTTGATAGGATTGTAATAAAAGCTTCGCCTATCTCTATGGCATGATTAGTTAGAAATTAGATGTTTTTCCTTCTTTAAATAAAGCCCCACTCCTGCGTGAGAAAGGAGGGTGTTATCAATTATAGTTTACATTTTGTTGTTTTATAGTTGTTATGAATCTTGTAATTCACTTTTTCAATCAATAGAAGATGAAGTGTTGATCTTTTTTTCAGTGTAACTGAGTTTGGATACTCACTCAAGGAGGCCCACTTGGTGAGGAATCCATGTTATCTAGTTAGAATCATTTGCATATAGTTTTAGTTTCCTACATCTTGGTATCGTAATTCTGGTGTTAATATAGCTCCTACTGCTAAAGTCGCAGGATAGTCCAGTAATTTGTGCGGCCAAAGTGGCAAAACTGTTAAAGCATTATAATTGTGTTTTCAAGTATTTTTTTTTCAAGTTGTAGTATTCCTTTGGCATTCTCACTTCTGCATTTCCATTCCAGCATTCATTTCTTGCAACTATAGATTAATTTCCTTTCCAGCATTCATTTCCTATAGCTATAGATTAATTTCCTTTTCAACATTCATTTCCTGCAACTATAGAATAGTTTCCTTTCAAAGAAATTTGTTTCCTACAGCCATAGCATTTCTGAGTAAGAATCCTTGGTGCATATACTTTGCTATCCCATTTCAAGTAATACATCCCTAGGTTGATAAATTAAATGAGTTTCTATAAAGGAGTATAGCTTCTTGGTCTGATGTCTAACCCCTAAGTCATGGTAACTACCTATTTTTTTATACCTTAATAGAACCAATCATTTTTGGTGCCATTTTTGGGGATAGTGTCGAGCCAAGTTATTTTACTCAGCCATTTGTAGAATTCAATTCAAGCAAGTACATCCTTCTTAAATAGATTTTTCTATCAAAAAGTCTTTCACTCACCACTGCAATATTTCATTTATCTATATGCATAAAAGAAGAAGAGACGCTCTAGGAAGGTACTTACCAAACTACCCGAACAACCATTTAGGAGATATATTTTTACCAGAAGAAGATGAAGAGGAGGGTCATTTTGTGGATGCAATTGTAAAAATTCTTGTATCATCATCGTCATCATCGTCTTCAGAAGGTTATCCACTTAACTTTCACCTTCTAGAAGGTCAAATTGAGTTTAATCTATTTGCAAAAGCCTTGGCCAATCTTAGAATCCAATACCCAGACAATCAAGAAGAAAATTTACTGCCTCTAGTCATTTACCAACCTCAAGGACTCCCTCAGCATCTACCTAGGATGGAAAACCCCCCTACCTTTCCAATTCCCATTACTGACTAGCATGATAATCACAACCTCAATAATATTCCCTCTTCAACACTTCCTAAATTCTATGGCCTAGTGAGCGAAGACCCAAATACCTTTCTCTTTGAGTTTGATATCCTTTGCTATGGTTATGACTACACCACGGATGCCCATAGGCTCAAATTGTTTCCTGCAACTCTCAAGGAGACTGCATTAAGATGGTTTATGGGCTTAGGCCAAGATGTTGTCTATGATTAGGAAGAAACGTATGTAGCATTCTTGACAAAGTATAAAGAGTACTATAGGGGAAATGATATGAGAGGGGATGACATCTTCAAGATGACACAGAAGGAGGATGAAAGTCTAGAGGATTATGTGTCAAGATTATTGTTTAGCTTGCAGAAAAATACTCATCACCAGCTCAATGAGGAGTCACAAAAAATTCTCTTTCTATGAGGTATAAATGAAGGATGCACTAAAGCCTTGGATCTTATGGCCAGGGGAGATATCACCCAATCTACATGGGGTGATATCAAGAAAATATTCCTCAATTACTTAAGAGCTGCAGCCAAGAAGGGAAAAGGATATAGGTCCATAGCAGGAAAAACTAATGGCACTAGGGCCTCTCAGACAAAAATCACACATTTATTGTCTGAATTCAAGAAGGACATTATCAATAACATGGCCACCTAGTTGGGCACAATGTAGGCAAAAAAGAAGCATGAGGAGGCCAAAGATATTCCGGCAGAATTTTGTCCACGTTGTAGATAGAAGATGAGAGATTGCCATCACAAGTTGGTTTCCAACATGGAGACTGCACATCTACCCACATATTACAAGCTAATTGAAGGAGATGATGAGAAAGTATTCTTCATTTCACAATGAAGACCATGGGCTCAAAGACAAGGTATGCCTCAGGACCCTCTTACTTTTAATGGTCCATTTTATAGTAGTCAATGGAAACCACTTGTTAGTTCCTTTTCTTGCTGATATAAAAATACTCTCAGAGAGATTGAATATTTATCCCAAACAATGACCATATAAGATACAGAATGATAGAAACAAGGCTTTTAGACCTCCTACACTTTGAGATCCATAAACTTGAGTGGGATTACCCTTCTAACTTAGAACAATCAAATCACTAAATTATTCTAGTAGAATATGATTGGAATTACATGAGTTGATCACTATAACATTTATTGAAATAGACCAAACATAAAAGTAAAGATCAATTTTAATAGTGATAGTCACCTAATTCAATGGAGGATAGACCAATGCTTAATCCTAGGGCATGGAGTCACTGCTGCATAGCTTTAACCCTCTTACTCATGAACAAAAATTTAAGACAACTATAGAATCTGACATAAACATAAACATACCTTATATATCTATCCTCACACATATAACAAATTAATTCATCAAATTCATTATAAAAACTGAATCCCACTGAAAATACTCCTAAGGCAATTTTAATCTTTCCTTGAAAGAACCCTAAAATTATTTCAAAATCTGCCTAACAGATGCATAAATTGAACATTCCTCAAACATTCAATTTACATAAAATTAAGAAAACCATAATGAAGACAAAATGCTCATCATATGTTTTAGAAAACTATTGATGGATTTAATTTGTATTCATGACCAAAATTGCTATTACAGTCAGTAGTATTTCAAAACCCAAAAACACCTATAAGTCTTAAACCAAAGTTTGTATATTAAACTTGTACTTCCAAATGAAAAATGGCTATCTTTTTCCCAGTAGTCCTGGAATCCTTTTATAAATAAGGATGCAAAAAGCTACGAACTAACTGGGAAAGATTTAAAATTATTTTTTAACAAGTTTGCAGTTAACATAAAAACAAAAGTTGCAACCGAAAACAGGTGGAAAAAGTTGGCAAAGTCTAAATAAGGTTTGTTGATGCAATTTGATAGTATCCTCTTCATCCTTTCAGCTTCACTTCCCACCTATTTACTTCTTTGGCATTGGGCCAATCAAAAATATTTACCTGTTCTAGTTTGGAAATAACCTCTATCCATCTGGCGTCAATGGTTGTCCTGGCCTCTGAAACAAATTTTTCCATATCTCTCTCAACCTTGAAGAGGTTGTCAATCAGTTCATTGTAGTATTGAGCATTTACATCCTTCTCTAGGCACTGCTTCATCTCCTCATCTATAAATATCCCATCAAATCCATCTATCCAATTGGATTGTGGCTTCATAATGCCAACTTCATCATATATTTTTGGGATCAAGGGAGGGCACTGGTCACCAAATATTTGCAATTTACCACTTATCAAGTCAGCTTTTCCATTAAAGAAACCATATGTATTATTTACCTCATTGATCATTTCAATGGTATCTATCATTTTTTTAGGAAAATCATCACTGTATAACATGGTTGTTTTTAGTTTATCCATCAGCCTACCTCTTCCTGACCAAGTCTTGAATGTGGGCTCTAAGAATTTCATGGCTTCAGAAACTACCTTTGATGCTTCTTGTAATGAGCCATATAGTGTATACACTATGTCAGTCTTCTACTTCAAAACATCAATTCGACGTTGAAATATGGGCAATATGATGGAAATGACATTTATGCTCTGTCCCTATGACAATTCCTTGGACTGGCCTTCTACCATTGTTGAATCTTCTTTTACCTCTGTGGCAGCATCTGTTTCAATTTTTGATACTTCTTGAGGGATTGGAGTCTTCTCTCTTTTACTCTCCACTAATTCCTCTTTCAAATTAGCAATCTCTTCTTCCAATATGTGGTTAAGAACCACAACCTATTCATGCTTTTTTGCTAAGGCCATCATCTGACCAAAAGTTGTTTCATATCTCTTTGATAAATCATCAACCTTTGCTAGGTTCATGAATGATACCTGAGTCATTAGTTGAGCTATCTCAGTATCTATAGTGTTCTACAGATTCCAAATCATTTTTTCTACCTTCTTTTCCTCTCTTATATTCATGACTAGAGGCTTTTTGTGTAGCAAGGGCCAATGACCATATAGCCAGAGTCTTGGATTTAGGATCAAATCCTGATCCTTTCAGAAATTCATCCATCTCAAACTCTATTTTCAATAGGAGATCTTCTTGTCTCCTGATCTGATCAATGATAAATGTGGACTGTAAGTCCCAACCAGGCATCAACATTAATCCACTTCTTTGTACTAGTAATTTGGCCTACTCCACAGTGATTAGTTCACTCTCAGGATCATAATCCTGGAGTGTCTTCACAATCTCTTCATTTTTGTCTACATTTTCTTCACCTGTGGTTAATCCTTGCCTCAAGTCCTTCTGTTTCAGCTTGATCAGAAAAGTCTTGAACTCTTCAGACTTTATGAATTCATCATCTTTCATGAATTCATTGGCTATCATGACTCTCTCATCATCCTTTTCAAATAAAACCATTTGGTTGTCCCCTTGGCCTTTAGTTTGAGGCTCTTTTTTCAATTGTCCTTTGAGCTTTCTAAAATATTTGCCATGTTTAGTAATCATAGCCTTGGCCATACTTTTCTTGTCCTGCATCATCTTGTGTTCTTTCTTTTTTTTTTTTTCCTGGGTGGTTCTCTAATAGAGGTAGCTTCCTCACCGACCTCTTCTTCTTCTTGATGTTCTTCTTGTTGTTGTTCTTGATGTTCTGGGTCATGCAATGCAACAAGAATTAGGGATCCTTGAGACTGTGCATCCTCGGCACTAAACTATGGTACTTGTGCCATTAGAGTGTCATAGGATTTAAGCATTTCCTCTATCCTTTTTAAGTATGGGAGATCAGGGAAAAAACTAGAGAAAGTATTGTCTGACTCTTTCCATTCATCTTCTGCCCTAAGGAGGTCATTCTATTTCCTTCTTCTCTCCTGGAATTCATGCTTATTTAATTTTTTCCTCACAACATCTTCATCATCCAATGGCTCATGATCTCTAATCTTTTTCCAAGGAGTCATTCTTTTCAGGGCTGTTTGTATAAATTGTTCTGGATCACAGAACCTGGCAATTTCCATAAACATTTTGTATTACATCAAGAAGTCATTAATCAGGTCAAAAACTCTTTTCCCAATGGAGAAGTCACAACCTACCCATAATATAGGGATAAAAGTACCCTTCCTATGTCCCTCTAAAAATTCTTTATCAACCCAAGTGATTTTCCAAATAAATTCCAAAAATGCAATCCTAAGAGGAACAAACTTGGGGAGGATGTGAGGTGGTTGTATACATCCATACACTCTGATGATAGTAATATAATCAAAGAAGAAAAATTCACCCCAATTGTGAGTGATAGGCTAGTTTGGAACAAATTCCCAAGGTCTCAAAACTTTTCTAACCTCAAATGGAAGTCTATGCCTATTTGTTCCCAATAAATCAAAAATTTGATCCATAATCCAATTACAAAAGCATACAAAAGATGAGTTGACAGATGAACTATCCCATACCTGGGTCCATCTTTGGATTGGTGCATCGACACCATACTTTGAATCAAAAATTTCAAGCTCTTTATCCATAAATGCCCTATTAAAATATAGAATTATATACATCAAATGAGAATAATGCTTGAAGGCAGGTACTAGGGCATCTAACTGTATCTCCACTAATGCAACATGAATAGCATCAACTATGTATCCCACATAGTCATAATCAGTATTGACCTATGGGTGTTAAATATTCATGGCCATCATGAGTACATCTTGAGGCACTGTAGAATATCCATCAAAACCTAATACTCTAGTCAAGCCATATACTATGCATTTTATGTAATGGTGAAATAGGGATAATTCAAAAGATAGTTTGAGATTGTCTAAGATTTTCACCATGTGTCTATCTACCCTGGGCATGAATTTGGGAATTTCATATTTCTTAATCAAATTATCTCTCTTGCTATAATCTGCCTGAATATTCTTTAAATCAATATCTGTGCACAATGCACCAGTGATCCCAAAAAATTCTGCCACTGACCTCCTATCTATGGAAACTAAGGTCTCTTTATTTTTCTTCCTAATTACTCTAGCCATTGGGCAGTATTTCTTAGCAAGTTCCCTAATAAGGCCTATGTCAACATAGACATCAGGTACAATTAATTTTTCCATATTCAAATCCTAGGGGTTGCAAATGGGGACTTATTTAACCCTATTATTCCAAAAATAGTAGAACAAAGTATTACCAGAGTAATTCAGAGTGACCAGGTTTCTACATTGTCATCCTCTGTCTTTCCATTCATCCCAATCTGCACTATGTGTACTTAAAGTCCCAGAAACCAACTCAAAGAATTATTCCACATACTTTTTTAGTGTAACCTCCTTCTTCTCAGACCCGTGTGAAGAAAAGCTATCAATAGCTTGACTCATTTTTCCTTTTCAAATTGCTATCTCAAACAAACTATTTCAGACAAACAAGCTCTATCGCTCATTACAGAAAATCTTAGGATGCAGAATTGAGAACTGTACAAAATCATGCTCAATCATTCAAACTTATAGTCATCAAATCGATGTCTTGTCCAATTGAATGCAAAATTCTCACACTTGCAGTATCATGCAATCATCTCTCTGTAACTAATGCTGCCATTAATTCATACTATATGATCCTTGCTGGAAAAAGTACACACCTTTTTTCTTTTTTTCCCTCATAAGCCTGAAATGAGCCACATGTCAATTTGTTGCCAACTCACTATACCTTTCTTACATTCAAATTTGTCCTTGTGAGTGAGTGACAAGACCCTTTTCTTCTAGTAGTCACGCACTCACACTTTATCTTTGCTTTGGCTCATATGTTTTGCGACTGGGTGATGACCTAACTGGAAAATTCATCATTTTATAATCGCGCACTTGCTATCCCTTCATACTTTATATTTATACTTGAGTGAGTAAGTGACATCACTTTTATTTTCATCAATCGTGGACTCTCCACTCAAAACTTTACTTTCATTGAAACTCTGCGAGTGAGCGACATGATCTTTATTACTCAGTCACTTCTTAGTCACACACTTGCTGACCTCCACTTATCATGCTTTGTGCTTGAGCGAGTGAGCGGGTTTTCAAAATAATTATACATTACTTTTTGGTCACGCAGTCACCATGGTTTTCTAATTTGTCTTTATACCTCTGCGGGTGAGCTATGACTATTTTCTTTATGCACTTTTACTTAATCTCTCACTCATGCTACAAGATATTCTAATTCATAAGCATTAGCGAGTGAGTGATGACCCTTTTTTTTCTATCAGTTGCATACTCACTACTAAGATTTCCTTATGGATGAATCCTTTGCGACTAAGTGAGTGCCTTCATCACACCTTCACAATATATTAATCGCTCGCTTGCTGATCTCTCTTGACTGATCTTTCTTCATGAGCAACTGAGCAACAACTTTCCACTTTCTTCATCGCACACTCGTTAGCATCTTTTCACTTGAATTTATACCCAAGGAAGTGAGTGATAGCCTAGCCTTTCTTTCATCACACACTCATGAGCTTAAAATTTGAAACAAAAAATCATTAGCGAGTGAGCGGGAACAAAACTAAACATTTAGTCATGCACTCACACACTTTATAAACACTGCATATTTCCTACGTGACTGAGCAACAAGGACCATATGATAATGAATGCATATTACATCGCATACTTGCACTGCACAAAATACAATAGTTAAGACTTGCATGAGTGAGCACTATTAAAATATGACTTCATCACGCACTCGCAGTTTCAAAAAATACACATGATAACTTAGCTCGAGTGCGCGACCAACCTTAACTTATAAAACTCACTCAGTCGCGAACCAAAAAGTGAAAGACCTGAGACCACCATGATTGCGCGATACATAAAAATTTCAACTCATCACTAGCTCACTGAACTCTTTAATATAGAACTTGATCCCCTGTGAGTGAGCGACCAACAAAAAAATTCCAACTCGCTCGGTCGCAGATTGACAACCCGACTTCAAAATTACATCGCGACTGTGCAATTAAGACAAATTAATGACCAAATCTCTCACTCGTGCACCTAACTTGACTTAACAAGACATGACCGTGACTGCACGATTCATTCCAAAACATGTCTCGTCACTCACTCTCTTACTCAAAAGGTCACTTTAAAATATCAGCGCGGGTGTGCGACTAAAGTTGAAAATAAGGCAAATTTGAAAATTTGATCACAAAATTTGACATTTTGACATGCAACCACATGGATTTTGAATCAAAAGATGTGGGAAAATTTTCCAAAGCATGGAAAATTGAAAATTTTGATATGCAGTGCTAACAATGGCTTTGACTGGGGAAAGTTAATTTCAAAATTGACATTAGAAGCCAAAAATCTGGGAGACAGACCACAAACCAAAACAAAACTGTACATACACACACAAAAACCACACTAAAGCAAGGAAATCTAATCTACTATGCATGGAAAAAGAAACTTCATGAGAAGTAATGCTTTAGGAACTATCCATGCACTGGAAATTCCTATATCTCACCACTTGGGTCTTCCAAAAAATAAGAATCTTGACCATGAAATTCCTGGATTACAAAAGGACCCATCCATAATGATTCAAATTTACCATGTTTTCCCTTTTCTTCTTTTCTAGCATTCCACTACAACACCATATCATTTATCTAAAACTTTATTTCAGTTGTTCTTTTGTCAAATAGGTACTTGGATTGTTGTTGGAGTTTCATGTTTCTTTTATGTGCCTCTGCTCTTATTTCTTCTAGTTCCATCAGTTGGTCCATCCTCTCCATCATGGGTTCTTGTTCTTTGAATTCCTCTTCTTGGAGGAATTTATACACTAGTAACAGACTATTTAAAGGCAACCTGGCCTGAGTTCCATAGACCATTTCAAAAGGGGATACCCCTATTTCTCTCTTCACTGTTACCCTGTCAGCCCAAAGGACTAATTTCAGTTTTGAATGCCAAGACTTTTTATTTTTCTCCAAAGCTCTTTTAATGATTTTCATGATTCTTTTATTTCTGGATTCAGTTTGTCCATTTTCTTGAGGATGATATGGCCAGGAATAAGATATAGTAATGCCATAATCTTCACAAAAATCCTTAAACTCCTCAGCCCTAAAACACATGGCATTGTCCATGACTAACTTAGTGGGCACACCAAATTTTTTTAGAATATTATCCATTAAGAAATCCATGACTACCTTGCTAGTAGCCCTTTTTGATGGAATTGCCTCTATCCATTTTGTAAAATAGTCTGTAGCCACAAGAATCCAACTATGGCCTCCACTAGATTTTTCTATAAATTCCCCAATAAAATCAAGACCCCATTGGGTAAAAGGTGCTTCAATAGTCAAGGGATTTAAAGGTAAAGCTCCTAAAAATTTCATCTTAGAGGAAAACCTTTGGCAAGGTTCACATCTTTGTACAAACATCTGAGTATCCTTGAAAGGACATGGCCAATAATATCCAGCTCAGATTATCTTGTGAGCTGTGGTCTTGGAAAAATAATGCCCACCACACACACCACTATGCATTTCATTCAAAACTCTTTCAGATTGTGATTTATATACACAGAGAAACAAAATTCCATCTTTATTCTTCCAAAATAATTCACCTCATATCAAGACATACCTTTGAGCCTCAATTTCAGAGTCCTTTTTTTATTATCTGACATATGATCTAGTCATTTACTATTTTTAAAAAAAAACACTATATCAGTATACCATGGCTACAATTCTATACTGGTCAAATTCATATTTACTATTTGCACATTATTGACTTGAGCCAATTCCATGTTTGTGTCAGTCATTAGCTTGGCCAAACCCAAACCCCTTACTAATTTGGTAACTTGAATTTCCAGATTAAATTCTTGAATCATGTTGATCCATTTACACATTTTTCTAGTAACTTTAGACTGAGACAATATGTCTTTGACTGTAGCATGTGGCACATAAGCAATTATATTTTACAAACTAAATAAGGTCTAAAAACTTTGACTACTTTGACCAATGCATATGCTTGTTTCTGCATTATCTCATAATTAAATTCTGCTGCTTGCAGAGACTTACTAAAAAATTCTATGGGATGATCAAAACCTTTGACATCTTTTTGTAAGAATACTGTAGAAATTGTATGGAATGAAGCAAAAGAAAATATAGAAAAAGGATTTCCATAATTTGGAGATCTCAGTACAAGTGCTTGCTGAATAGCTACTTGTTGGAGATTTACTTCTACCAGCTAGTTGATTGTATATTTGTCATTGATGACAACATATAATATATAGAAATATTCTGTATGTACTTACCTGAATATTTTTATCAAGCCTTGTGCAGTTATATTCATGTTGTATACATGTTGTCTATGTTTTGTTCATACACGCAGACTCAGATATGAAGTTTAAGTTGTGTTGTGTAATTCTGCTAGTGGCAGTTACAGTTTCTAGAGTTTGTATGTACAGAGCTGATGTATTGCATTGGTTATTGAGTTGTGCCTTTGTTTAGGATATGCATGTCTATATTCAAGATTAGTTATGATTTTTAGATAGTTATCTAAAGGCACCAAACATGTTTCAACAAGATTGCAATGTTAGAGTTAATTTGGTGAGGTCAACTTTGTGAAGCGTCGCATCTATTCAGTTTATATTACACGGTTGTAATTATGCTTGTGTGGTTAGTTAAACTGACAAGGATGTTATGAAGAGTTTCCTAACAAGTCCCATGATCTCATACTTTGAGGAAGATACTTATAGTAGTTCATTTGTGGAATGCTAAGTGTGAATGAGAAGATAAGAGACAGAAAAAGTACAGAGCAAAATATCAGTTGTATTTCATTCATCAAGGATCTATGTGAAGAAGCAGTGGAAGATTACAATACATTAGAACTGATCAAGACAGTAGGTCTACTCTACAGTTCATCATTAGATATAGTGCATATCTGTTCTACAGAAGGTTGTAGCCTTCACCATTGAAGCAATGAGCTTTTGGACAGTGAGTCCTCACCCTTAACAGGGTTATTTGTAAAAGACTCCTAACAGGGTCAAACCCTTAACTAGGTCACTATACTTATTAAATTGTAAAGAAAAACTCCTAACAAGGTTGAAAAATCTTCTAACAGGGTTGCAAAATCTTGTAACAAGGATTATTATAAACAAGTATAGTTCATTGTGGGTGTTAATTCCCACCAGGGTTTTTACCATTTGGTTTCCCTGTAACCAAATTGTGGTGTTTTCTATTGTGTTATCTGAATGTGCATTTACTTTATTGTATTCTAGAGTTAATAAGAGAAAAGAATTAAGTTAGCTGATAACTGATTCATCCCCCCTCTTAGTTATCCTTTTGGACTATTCTAACAATTGGTATCAGAGCCAAGTGCCTTGAAGAAGAATCCTAATAGCTTAAGGTAGATTAGATGGAATGCTTCAGAAAAGAGAGTCCTAAGTTTGATGGAGAAAATTATCTAGATTAGAAGAACAAAATGATAACACATCTACAGTGTGTTGGTTTTGACATCTTTGAGATAGCCACACAAGAAGTTGTTATTCCCTCTCTAAAATATCTCTCAAGAGATGATTCTACTAGTAAAAAAAAGGATACATTCATAGCTAATGCAGTTGCCAAAGAAGCCCTTATAAGTGCACTATATGACAGTGAATTCTCTGATATCAAGAAAGTAGACAAGACATATACTATATGGAAGTATTTAGAAGACATGTTTGAAGGAGATATCCAAGAAAAGAATGAGCGCAGGAAGACATGGAAAAATAAATACAACAACCTTGAGATGTTACCTGAAGAGAACATCAGAGCCTACAATCAGAGGATAAATGAAGCAGTTTCTGGAATCAAAAACAATGGTGGAGAAATATTAGAAGAAGACATAATGGACAAGTTGATGACTACTTTAATAGCAGACTATGAGAGCAAGATCAATATTCTAGATGAAACCATGCAATTTTCACAAGACTTCAAGAGAGAGACTTTGATCAGTAAAATCTCTATATTTGAGATATCAAGATTGAAGACTAAACCCAAAAGTGAAACAGCTTTCAAAGCCTCGGTCCATGGTAAGAAACCTTTACACATCTCTAGAAATAATGAGAAAGAAGAAGTTGATGAAGAACTAGAAGAAATCATTGCCATGATTTCTAAAAGAGAAAAGAAAGGCAAAGGAAAATATGAAGGACAAATTCCATTCAAATGCTTTTCATGCAACAAGATCGGTCACTTTGCATCCAAGTGTCCTACAAGAGTAAATAAATTTAGATCTGATTATAAACCTAAATAAAGAAAGGAATGCTATCATACTAAAGAAGGTGTAACTGATGAAGATTTAGGATAATATGAAATTGGATTCGTTGACCTTAAAGACATGGAAAAATTGCTTGAGGAAATGGACATTGAAGATGAAAAGGAAGCACAGGAGTTAGCCCTAATTTCCAAAGCAAACATTAGAACTGATTGGATCATTGACAGTGGATGCTCTCACCACATGACAGGTGATAAAGACAAATTTGTTCATCTAGACCAGTACAAAGGTGGTATGGTTAGATTTGGAGATAACACTCCCAAACCTATCATAGGCAGAGGATCTATCACCCTGGATGGAAAGAATAAGACAAATGATGTTCTGTATGTTGATGGATTACATCACAATTTACTAAGTGTTGGACAGCTACTTGACAAAGGTTATCATTTAGAATTCAAAGACAAAAAATGAATTATTAGAAACAAAGAAGGAGACATGATTGCATCAAGCTCAAAAACAAAAGGTAATGTTTTTCAGCACAATTCAGATGTAAGTTGTTTTGTTGCAAAAGTGGATGACAGTTGGTTATGGCACAAGAGACTCTGTCATATCAATTTTGATAATATAGTAAATATAAGAAATGTCAAGGTAGTTAGAGACCTTCCAAGTATTGCAAGACTAGTGGACACAATGTGCAGGGAATATGTTATGGGAAAGTATGTAAGGAGCTCTTTCAAAAGCAAGCAGAACTCAGTTGAGAAGAAGTTAGACCCAGTACATATAGATTTATGTGGTCCTACTCAAACTAGATCATACTATGGAGAAAGGTATTTCATTTTGTTTTTTGATGATTTTTTAAGGATGGTGTGGGTTGCGTTCTTAAAGGAGAAGTCTGAAGCCTTTGAGAAGTTCAAAATATTCAAAGCCAAAGTTGAGAATGAATCTGGGATAAAACTAAAGTGTCTGAGATCATATAGAGGAGGAGAATTCACCTCTGACCAGTTTTATGACTACTGTGAATAACATGGATTCAAAAGACAATTGAGTGCACCCAGAACCCCTCAGCAGAATGGGATAGCAGAAAGGAGGAACAAGATCATACTTGATATAGCGCGCACTATGATGATTGAAGGAAAAGTTGCGCACACCTATTAGAGAGATGCAGTCAATACAACAGTCTATACTATCAATAGAACACAACTAAGGCCAGACATGGATAAGACACCTTATGAAATTTGGTTTGGTAATGTACCTACAATAAAATAATTTAGAATCTTTGGCAGCAAGTGCTACATCAAGAGAGATGATGGTGTTAATAAGTTTGATGCTAGAAGTTATGAAGGTATTTTCCTTGGTTACTGTACTAAAAGAAAAGCATACAGATGTTTCAATTTGAGATTAAAGAAGATAATTGAAAGTACTCATGTAAATATTGATGAGAATTTCATGGTTCAAGAGAGGTACTATGAATATGCACCTATGATTAAGGATGAACCTAGGCCTAACAGTAAAAACACTGTTATTGAAGAAATGTTCAATTGCATTGATGTTTCATGTAATGAACCTGAATCAAGCAAAGAACTATCATAGATTACAGATGAGGATGTCACACCAAAATTTTCAAAATTCATATCTAGGTATCATTCAAAAGATGATATCATTGGAGATCAGAGCAACAATGTTTTGACTAGATCTAAAGCAAAAAGTTTAACAATGGATGAAGAGGTATGTTTACTTTCATAGATTGAACCCTTAAATGTTGAAGATGCTTTCAAGGATTCTAATTGGCAGAAAGCAATGGAAGAAGAATTAGATCAAATAATAAAAAATGATACATGGGAATTGGTTCCTAGACCTAGTGACAAAAATGTGATTGGAAAAAAGTGGGTATTTAGGAACAAGATGAATGAAGATGGTAGAGTGGTCAAAAACAAAGCAAGACTAGTGTGTAAGGGATATGCACAGAGGGAAGGGATATATTACACTGACACATTTGCCCCTATGAGAAGATTAGAAGCCATTAAGTTATTCTTGGCCTATGAAACATTTAAATACTTGAAAGTATATCAAATGGATGTCAAATCAACCTTGCTGAATGGTGACTTGAAGGAAGAAGTCTACATAGAACATCCTGAAGGATTTAATCTATCAAATAAACTAGACATGGGTAGATTGAAGAAAGTACTCTATGGACTTAAACAAGCCCTAAGAGCTTGGTATGAGAGACTAGATGGCTATCTTACGAAGATTGGATTTAAGAAAGGAGTAACAGATTATAACCTATTCATAAAAGAGACACCTGATGGATTATTACTTGTTGCCATATTTGTTGATGACATTATCTTTGGAGGTAATGACAAGTTTAGTGCAGAATTTACAAAAGAAATGCATAATGAATTTGAAATGAGCATGATTGGTCCTATAAAATACTTTTTGGGATTAAATGTAAAGAGATAAAGGGATATTTATAAATCAGTCCAAATATGTAAAGGAAATATTGAAGACTTTCAAGATAGAAGACTGTAAGCCAGTATGCACTCCTATGATAATAGGAAGAAAGATTTCTAAAGAAGATGACTCCGCAGCAGTTGAAAAGACATTGTATAAGTCTATGATTGGAAAACTTATATATCTTACTCAATCTAGACCAGACATATCTAATGTAATTGGCATTGTTGGTAGATTTGTAGTAGAACCAAAACAGAATCACCTAATGGCAATAAAGAGAATATTTAGATATCTAAAGGGAACTATAGACTATGGTTTATGGTATCCTAAATCAGAGAATGTACAACTTCATGTGTATATAGATGCAGATTAGGCAGGTTGTCTTGATGACAGGAAGAGTACTTCTGGAGGATCAGTATTTCTTGGAGATAGGTTGGTTTCTTGGGTAAGCAAGAAGCAAAATTGTATCTCTCAGTCGATAGCAAAAGCTGAATATGTTGCAGTAGCATTGAATTGTTCAACAATGGTTTGGATCAAGCAGATGGTTAAAGATTTTGGTATATAGGTTGATTATCCTATTGTTATTCATTGTGATAAAACTAGTACTATCAACATGTCCAAGAACCCTATGATGCATGAAAAGACAAAGCACATTGAGATCAAATACCATTTTCTTAGAGAAAAAGTTGTAGGCAATGAAGTAAAATTGGACTATGTGAGCACCAACGAATAGTTGGTAGATATTTTCACAAAGCCTTTATCAAAAGATACTTTTGAGTATCTCAGGGAGAAGTTGGGATTAATTCCCTTTCATGAGTCTGATTAGATAAAGCAACAAGAACATCAGTCCATAGTGACTGATGAATGGTTGACTACTCTACTTCTGGAGTAGTACTAGTGCCTAATTGTGTATGGTGCCCTTTTCCATTGATGTCAAAGGGGGAGTATGTAGTAAGGGGGAGCATATACTCTGGGGGAGTATATAACCATGTAACTTAAAAACATAGACAGAGGAGCTACAACAATATAGAGGAATCTTTGATAACGATATTGAGAAGATTGTAAAAAGTAAGAAGACACCATGTGCGAAAGATGTTTTTAATATCATATGTTTCCATCAATGTCAAAGGGGGAGATTGTTGGAGATTTACTTCTGGCAGCTAGTTGATTGTATGTTTGTCATTGATGATAACATATAATATACAACAATGTTCTGTATGTACTTATTTTTATGATGTTATCAAGCCTTACGTGGTTATATTCATGTTGTAGACATTTTTTTTATGTTCTATTCATACACGCAGACTCAGATATGAAGTTTCAGTTGTGTTGTGTAATTTTGTTAGTGGCAGTTACAATTTATATAGTTTGTCTGTACAGAGCCGATGTATTACATTGGTTCTTGAGTTGCACCTATCTTCGAGATATGTGTGTGTATATTCAAGATTAGTTATGAGATGTAGATAGTTATCTAAAGGCGCTAAACATGTTTCAACAAGATTGCAATGTGAGAGTTAATTTGGTGAGGCCAACTTTGTGAAGCGTTGTGTCTATTCAGTTTATATTGCACGATTGTAATTATGCTTGCATGGTTAGTTAAGCCGACAAGGATGTTATGAAGAGTTTCCTAACAAGTCCCATGATCTCATGCTTTGAGGAAGATACTTATAGTAGTTCATTTGTCGAACGCTAAGTGTGAATGAGAAGATAAGAGACAGAAAAAGTACAGAGCAGAATATCAGTTGTGTTTCATTCATCAAGGATCTATGTGAAGAAGTAGTGGAAGATTAAAATACATTGGAACTAATCAAGACAATAGGTCTACTCTACATTTCATCATCAGATATAGTGCATATCTATTCTACAGAAGGTTGTAGCCTTCACCATTAAAGCAGTGAGCTTTTGGATAGTGAGTCCTCACCCTTAACAGGGTTATTTGTAAA
>MU225282.1:318144-366457 GCA_018584345.1 Thuja plicata | reverse complement strand
GGATTATTATAAACAAGTATAGTTCATTGTGGGTGTTAATTCCCACCGAGGTTTTTACCATTTGGTTTCCCCATAACCAAATTATGGTGTTGTCTATTGTGTTATCTGAATGTGCATTTACTTTATTGTATTCTGGAGTTAATAAGAGAAAAGAATTAAATTAGCAGATAACTAATTCACCTGCCCTCTCAGTTATCCTTTGGGACTATTCTAACACTACTTTTGTCTTAGTAAAAGCTGATTGAGCATCTTTATCCCATTCAAACTTAGCATTTTTCTTTAGCAATTTAATAATGGGCTTTACTATCTCAACAAATTTTTCAATGAACCTCCTCACAAAGTTTACTTTCCCAAGGAAGGACTGAACACCTTTGATGTTCTTTGGGGGCAAGAGTTTGTTGATGGCTTCCACTCTCTCAGGTTCAATCCTGACACCTTCTATAGATACTATATGTCCCAATAATTTACCTTCTATCACAGAAAAATGACACTTCTTTGGATTTAAAGAAATCCCATACTTCAAGGCTTTAGTAAAAATCATTTCCAAATGCTTACAATGATCCTTAGCCTTTTGGGAATAAGTAGTAAGATCATCCTGATACACCACCATAATTATATTTATAAACTCCTTAAAAGCCACATACATGGCTCTTTGGAAAGTAGCTCCTGCATTTCTCAGGCCAAATGACATTATTACATAGACATATGTACCCCATGGGGTAGTGAAGGCTATCTTGAATTGCTATGATTCTTGAACCAGCACCTAGTTATAACCAGAAAAACCATCCATCATAGATAGCAAATCATAGCCAGTAACCCTTTGTAGCATTGCCTCCATGTTTGGTAAAGAATAATTATCTTTTAATGAAGCCACATTGAGGTTCCTGAAATCAAAACATAATTATGATATCTCCATTTTTCTTTCTGACAGGAACCAAATTAGACACCCAAGAAGAATGCCTGATTGGTTTTATGATCCCAGTCTCTCTGAGTTTTGCCAATTCTTGCTACATTTTGGGGGCCAGCAAAGGATTGACCGGCCTCTGTTTTTGTCTAAAAGGCTTAATATCATCTTTTAATGGGATTTCATGTTGAAAGAGGTCTTCCCTATAAGCCTTAAGGTCTTCATAAGACCAAGCAAAAACATGTTTGAACCTTTTCAGCAAGCTAATCAAATTTGTCCTCACATGAGGAGCTAATTTCTTTCCAATATATACAATCCTAGGATTACACTCTGATCCCAAGTTTACCTCCTCAAATTCATCCCACTTGGCTGTAGATTTTTGACACATATGACTATCACTGTAAGTAAATAATCCCTCTAATTGAGTTATTCCTTTGGGGATTTCATTTGTCTACAATTGTAGAATCTCATTGCCAAATATGGTTTCTTTCCCATCAATAATCTCTATCAAATTATTACAGTCAATGATTTTCCCTTCATAATTATCCACACATTGAATAAAATTGAGAATGTCCTCATCACTTTCAAAAACTTGCCAATTATACACATTATCAAGAATGGCAGACCTAGTTTTAGTTTCCACAATAGATACCCTAGCTAGCGTTAAATCATCATTTTTCAAGGCCACATTAGCCAAAAAATCTGCCATGATATTTTTAGATCTCTCTATCCAATTTATGAAAAATGCATCAAAAAATTCAATGCTATCCCATACAGCATGTTTATATTGTTTCAGTCTATCATTTTTAGCAGCATATCTTGATCTAATTTTAGAAATAGCTAACTCTGAATCACCAAAGACTCTTAATAACTTAATGCCATGCTTGATTGCTATTTCTAATCCCAATAACAAAGCTTCATACTTAGTTGTATTGTTTGTACATTGAAATGTCAGTAGAAATGAGTACTTGAAAGTAATACCTGATGGAGAGACAAATAGTACACCAAATCCTGACCCTTCTCTAGAGAATTCTCCATCAAAATACATCCGCCACAGTCCAAACTGTTGCAATTCTAATTCTTCCAATATAGGATCTATGATTTTCAACTGTGGTTGAATTTTTTTCACCTTGAGATTATGTATATCTACATCCACAAAGCAATTTAGCATGTTTAGTTCAACCTTCTCAACATAAACAGGAGATCTAGGCTCCCTTAATAGTTTTTCTTCTTTCCCATTAACAGAAATAGTAGAAAAAGACAAATCCAATTGTACATATCCTCCAATGGCTGCAACACATTGTCTTTATAAGAGCATGCAATAATGGGGTGGTGAATCCACAACCACAACATCTATTTTAAAAGTGACCTCAGGGTATGCAGCAAGTTTTACCTCTAATCCTTGTAAAGTTCCTACTACAGGTACTTCCCTATTTTCCATGGCATAACATTTACCACAAGTAGTATCCACTTCTAAAACCAATTGTTTCATGACAGTGTAAGTCATCACATTAGCAGCAGCCCCTGAATCCATCATACAAATTTTTAGTAACATATTTTTTGTGAGCAGTGTTACATAAAAAGGATCAATCTGATCTGGCTCTTGAACAACTATATTGCCCAAACAGATTGGGATTCCATCATTGTATTCTTTCTCATCTTTTAGTTCATCATTCAAAGTAGTATTATCATGCATACTAGGCAAATCAGATAACAATGAGAAGGCCTCTTCTCGGTGCTCTTTAATTTTAAACATCTTAAGTAAAGGGATGGAGACTTTCATCTGAGATAAGGCTTGCTTCATGTTAAAGGTTGGGAAACTCATGACATTGTCAGAACATATTTTACCTTTACTCTCTTTTAACTGTCTTGTTTTTTGGTCATTAGTGAGGGTAACTTTGTTTCCTTTAACCAAGATGTCCTTCAGTTCACCTTGTGTAGTTTCTTCACTTATGACTTTCGTGATAATTGGTGAATCAGGTTGTTTCCCACTTTGATCAACTTTTCTATTCCTAAGCTGGTATGAACTTCTTGCTTGTGTCACAACAACAATAGTTAGAAATCTTATCTCTTCATCATTAGGCATCCCAAATTAAAAGTTCTCTAACTTAGTTCTTGTATTATTTACCATGATTGGCATATTTTCTTGTGGCTCTTCCTCTAAACTACCATTGTCATCTTCAACAATAAGTGCACACATGTTTATTTTAGGTTTTTTCTCACTCTGACTTTCTTTTGTTCCAATTTTTTCATGTGGCTCCACCATTCTCTAAGCTACTGCACATTGATAAGGGGAATGAGGCATATTACAGGCCATGCACCAAGGAGTATTTTCCACATTATGAGCATTGTTGTTTTTCAATGGGTTAGGGATGTCTTTGTTCTTAAGACCAGTTTGTTCTTTTGACACAGGTTTCCCATCCTTCCACTGAGTCTTATAGGGAAAATATTGCAACCTGTAGGGCTTATCTTGCCTTTGGTATTGTGGCCTATTGTTTTGAAACCCCTTCTCATTCTTATCTACCTTAGCAGCAAGATCTTTCACTACACTCACCAATGTTTCCATCTTATCTTCTTCCTTGGGATTTTTATTTGATTATGTTTTTTACTCTTTCCAGAGTCTACTGTTATCCCATTTACCAAGCTTACTAGAAGCTCTTCTATTTCTTTCTATGTTTATGGCCAATTTATATGCATCTCTCATAGTTTGAGGATCTTTATCTCTAAGTAGGTAAGCAGTATTTCCATCCAAAGAATTACAATAAGTGGTGACACATACATTTTCATCCAGTCTCAATACTCGGAACACCTTATACATATCCTTTTTAAATCTTATATTAAATTCAGCAATTCCTTCATTAGTAAATTTTTTGAAACTATTGAATTCATTCAACATAAAATCATAATTTATCTTGTCACCATACTATTCTTTGAAACTTGTAACAAATTCATCCCAAGAATAGATACTATGATCAGGAAAACCTTGGTACTAGTCTCTTGCATCCTCGGTTAAGGATTACACAAATAATTGCATCACAGCATCCTCATCTCCAATCTCATAATAATTCATTGTATCCAAAAATACTTTTAGATGTTCTTCACCAGTTACAACATTATTCCCACTAAATTTGGGAATCTTATCTCTGACCTCATTAGGAATAGGGTTTGGTTGGCTAGGGATACCATCAAAAAACAATTTCCTATATCTCTCCAAGTTAATAGGTCTTCTTTGAAAATTAGTGCCCATATTTTGGCCAGTGCTTTGGCCAATATTACCAATGTTCTAGCCAATGCCTACATTTTGGTGGCTAATATTTCTATTGAATCCACTTACTCCTGACTGTGATGCAACTCCTTGAGATGCACCATATGTCTGGGTACTTGTGTTAGCATTATTGGTCTGAATATTAGAATTAAATACAGGCATAGTTTGATTAGTTGCAGTAGTATTATTTGTTACATTAGGATTAGTCATGGGACTCAAAAAGGCAATCATTCTTTTCATCTCTGTAGCAGTAGCTTCTAACTCTGCTCTTTCCAACTATTTTGCAATATCATCTTTAGCCTTTCTAGCCCTTTCTAATTCCATATCCAGTGAAAACATATCTTGAGATATACATGATTCAATCTTAGGTTCAGAGAATTTAATACCTGTGAGATTTTTTTTTCCCTTTTCAACATTTGTTTGTGTGACATTAACTGTTGATACATTTGGTGTGGGTGTCTGAGACGTAGGGGGTTTTTTATTTTCATAATTGATGACTTTCCTCACCATAGGACCTGTATCTTTGGGATCACTTTTCTTAAGTATGTGTTCTCTTTCTTGGCATTCTTTTCTCATGGTGTCTAAATCTCCAAAAAGTTCTTTATTCAAGCCATGAAATCCCTCATTAGCACCCTGAGCTACCAATTTTAATTGGGCAACCCATTTTTTCAAATTTTATCTCTCAGTGATTGCATTTATAATTTTCTATTCTCTAGCCTCATCATTTTTCTACTTGATAAGCAAGAGTTCATCTAATTCCCTCTTCAAAAGGTCATTATCTTTGAGGAATCCCTCAATATCAGAACTGGAAGAGTCATAGCTATTCATCAAGTTATCTCCCTTTTGGTCCTCAACCTATTCATAAGGGATACCCTTGAAATATGATGATGTCTCACCATTTTCTTGATATACATTCTTTGGCCCAGGGGTAAATATATCCTTAAAGTAACCAGTAGTGTTAGACTCAGGATTCAAAGGTTCATTTATTTCTTTCTTAGGAATAGTACCTAAGGACTGACCGGGGCCAACAGATCTAGGCTTCCAAGAAGTATTGTTATAAGATTATCCTTTCCAAGAATGGTTTCTTCTAGAAATTTTAGAAACATCACTCTCTGATGTTTCCTAAGAGTGATTCTTTGTGTTTGCTTTTGTATTCCTCATTTTGTCCAAAATGAAATTTCACACACTTGATTTGCTAGTGTTCCCCTTAGAAACACTATAACTAATAACTCGGAGTCGCCACCCAAAAACTTTGGGAATAAAATAATGAAATTTTACCTTGATAATGATATTTGAGGATATGATTCAATAAAGTGTAATACACAACTTGTGATTTCAACAAAAATGGACTTCAAGGAATCTATATTATAGAATATTATCTTCAGACTAACCTTTCACACATTCCTTGATAAAACTCCCCAGTAGAGTTGCCATTTTCTATTAGTTCATTTTCTTTTTGATATAAAAATACTCTCAGAGAGCTTGCTCTATTTATCCCAGAAATTGACCATACATGATACAGAATGACAGAAACAAGGTTTTTAAACCTCCTACACTTTGAGCTCCATAAACTCGGGCAGGATTACCCTTCTAACATAGAACAATCAAATCACTAAATTATTCCAGTAGAATATGAATGGAATTATAGGAGTTGATCACTGTAACATTTATTGAAACATACCAAACATAAAAGTAAAGATCAATTTTAATAGTGATAGTCACCTAATTTAATGGAGGATAGACCAGTGCTTAATCCTAGGGCATGGAGTCACTGTTGCATAGCTTTAACCCTCTTACTCATGAACATAAAATTCAAGACAACTATAGAATCTGACATAAACATAGACATACCTTATATATCTATCCGCACACATATAACAAATTAATTCATCAAATTCATTATAAAAACGGAATCCCACTGAAAATACTCCTAAGGCAATTTTAATCTTTCCTTGAAAGAACCCTAAAATTATTTCAAAATCTGCCTAACAGATGCATAAATTGAACATTCCTCAAACATTCAATTTACATAAAATTTAGAAAACCATAATGAAGACAAAATGCTCATTATATGTTTCAGAAAACTAATGATGGATTTCATTTGTATTCATGATCAAAATTGCTATTACAGTCAGCAGTATTTCAAAACCCAAAAACACCTATAAGTCTTAAACCAAAGTTTGTATATTAAACTTGTACTTCCAAATCAAAAATGGCTATCTTTTTCCCAGTAGTGTTGGAATCCTTTTATAACTAAGGATGCAACAAGATACAGACTAACTAGGAAAGATTTGCAAAATCTTTTTTAACAACAAATTTGCAGTTAACATAAAAACAAAAGTTGCAATCAAAAATAGGTGGCAAAAGTTGGTTAAGTCTGAATAAGGTTTGTTGAAGCAATTTGATAGTATCCTCTTCATCCTTTCAACTTTGCCTCCCACCTGTTTACTTATTTGGTGGTGGGCCAATCAAAAGTCTTTATCTATTCTAGTTTGGCAACAACCTCTGTCCATCTGGCGTCAACGGTTGTCCTGGCCTCTGAATTTTTTTTTTCCATATCTCTCTCAACCTTGAAGAGGTTGTCAATCAGTTCGTTGCAGTATTGAGCATTTAGATCCTTCTCTAGGCACTGCTTCATCTCCTCATCTATAAATATCCCATCAAATCCATCTATCCAATTAGATTTTGGCTTCATAATGCCAACTTCATCATATACTTTTGGGATCAAGGGAGGGCACTGGTCACCAAATGGTTACAATTTACCACTTATCAAGTCAAATTTTCCATTAAATAAACCATATGTATTATTTACCTCATTGATCATTACAATGGTATCCGTGATTTTTTCAGGAAAACCATCACTGTATAACATGGCTTTTTTTAGTTTATCCATCAGCCTATCTCTTCCTAACCAAGTCTTGAATGTGGACTCTAAGAATGTCATGGCTTCAACAACTACCTTTGATGCTTCTTGCAATGATCCATATAGTGTATACACTATGTTATTCTTCTACTTCAAAACATCAATTTGATATTGAAGTATGGGAAATATGATGGACATGAAATTTATACTCTGTCCTTGTGACAATTCCTTGGACTAGCCTTCTGCCATTGCTGAATCTTCTTTTGCCTTTGTGGCAGCATCTATTTCAATTTTTGATACTTCTTGAGGGATTAGAGTCTTCTCTCTTTTACTCTCCACTAATTCCTCTTTCAACTTAGCAATATCTTCTTCCAATGTGTGGTTAAGAGCCACAACCTCTTCATGCTTTTTTTTTAAGGCCATCATCTGACCAAAAGTTGTTTCATATCTCTTTGATAAATCATCAACCTTTGCCAGGTTCATGAATGATACCTGAGTCATCAGTTGAGCTATCTCAGTATCTGTAGTGTTCTATAGATTCTAAATCATTTTGTCTACCTTCTTTTCCTCTCTTATAATCATGACTAGAGTCTTTTGTGTAGCAGGGGCCAATGATCATATAGCCAGAGTCTTGGATTTAGGATCAAATCCTGATCCTTTCAGAACTTCATCCATCTCAAACTATGTTTTCAATAGGGGATCTTCTTGTCTCCTGATCTGATCGATGATAAATGTGGACTGTAAGTCCCAACCAAGCATCAATATTACTCCACTACTTTGTACCAGTAATCTGGCGTGCTCCACAGTGATTAGCTCACTCTCAAGATCATAATCTTGGAGTGTCTTCACAATCTCTTCATTTTTGTCTACATTTTCTTCACCTATGGTTAATCCTTGCCTCAAGTCCTTTTGTTTCAGCTTGATCAAAAAAGTCTTGAACTCTTCAGACTTTATGAATTCATCATCTTTCATGAATTCATTGGCTATCAATGACTCTCTCATCATCCTTTTCAAATAAAACCATTTGGTTGTCCCCTTGGCCTTAAGTTTGAGGCTCTTTTTGCAATTTTATTTTTAGCTTTCTAAACTATTTTCCATGTTTAGTAATCATAGCCTTGGCCATACTTTTCCTATCCTGCATCATCTTTTGTTCTTTCTTTTGTTTTTTCCAAGGTGGTTCTCTAGCAGAGGTAGCTTCCTCACTGACCTCTTCTTATTCTTGATGCTCTTCTTCTTATTGTTCTTGATGTTCTGGGTCATGCAATACAACAAGAATTGGGGACCCTTGAGACTATGCATCCTCAGCACTAAACTATGGTACCTATTCCATTAGAGTATCATAGGATTTAATCATTTCCTCTATCCTTTGTAAGTATGGGAAATCAAGGAAAAAACCAGAGAAAGTATTGTCTGACTCTTTCCATTCAGCTTATTCCCTAAGAAGGTCATTCCATTTCCTTCATCTCTCTTGGAATTCATGCTTATTTAATTTTTTCCTCGCAACATCTTCATCATCCAGTGGATCATGATCTCTAATGTTTTTTCCAAGGAGTCATTCTTTTCAGGGCTATTTGTATAAACTGTTCTGGATCACAGAACCTGGCAATTATCATAGACATTCTGTATTGCTTTAAGAAGTCATTAATCAGGTCAAAAAATCTTTTCCCAATGGACAATTCACAACCTACCCATAATCTAGGGATAAAATTAACCTTCCTATGTCCCTCTAAAAATTCTTTATCAACCCAAGTGATTTGCCAAATAAATTCCAAAAATGCAATCCTAAGATGAACAAACTTGGGGAGGATGTGAGGTGGTTATGTACAGCCATACACTCTGATGATAGTAATATAATCAAAGAAGAAAAATTCACCCCAATTGTGAGTGATAGGCTAGTTTGGAACAAATTCCCAAGGTCTCAAAACTTTTCTAACCTCAAATGGAAGTTTATGCCTATTTGTTTTGAATAAATCAAAAATTAGATCCACAATCCAATTACAAAAGCATACAAAATATGAGTTGATGAATGAACTATCCCATAATTAGGTCCATCTTTGGATTGGTGCAATGACACCATACTCTAAAACAAATAATTCAAGCTCTTTATCCATAGATGCCCTGTTAAAATATAGAATCATATACATCAGATGAGAATAATGCTTGAATGTACATACTGGGGCATTTGACTGTATCTCCACTAATGCAGCATGAATAGGATCAACTATGTATCCCACATAGTCATAATCAGTATTTTCCTCTGAGTGTTAAATATTCATGGCCATCATGAGTACATCTTGAGGCACTGTAGAATCTCCATCAAAACCTAATACTCTGGTCAAGCCATATACTATGCATTTTATGTAATGGTGAAATAGGGATAAGTCAAAAGGTAGTTTGAGATTGTCTGGGATTTTCACCATGTGTCTAGCTACCCTGGGAATGAATTTGGGCATTTCATATTTCTTAATCAAATGCTCTCTCTTGCTATAATCTGCCTAAATATTCTTTAAATCAATATCTATGCACAATGCACCAGTGATCCCAAAAATTTCTGCCACTGACCTCCTATCTATGGAAACTAAGGTCTCTTTATTTTTCTTCCTGATTACCCTAGCCACTGGGAAGTGGTTCTTAGAAAGTTCCCTAATAAGGCCTATGTCAACGTAAACATCAGGTACAATTAATTTTGCCATATTCAAATCCCAGGGGTTGCAAATGGGGACTACTTTAACCCTATTATTCCAAAAATAGTGGAACAAAGTATTACCAGAGTAATTTGGACTGACCAGGTTTCTACATTGGCACCATCTGTCTTTCCATTCATCCCAGTTTGCACCGTTTGTATTTAAAGTCTCGGGCAGCAACTCAGCAAATTCTTCCACATACTTTTTTAGTGTAACCTCCTTCTTCTCAGACCCATGCGAAGCAGCACTAACAATAGCTTGACTCATTTTTCCTCTTCAAATTGTTATCTTAGACAAACTATTTCAGACAAACAAGCTCTATCGCTCTTTATAGAAAATCTCAGGATGCAGAATTGAGAACTATACCAAATCAAGCTCAATCATTCAGACTTATAGTCATCAAATTAGCATCTTATCCAATTGAATGCCAAATTATCACACTTGCGGTATCATGCAATCATCTCTCTGTAACTAATGCTGCCATTAATTCACACTATATGATCCCTGCTGGAAAAAGTACACACCTTTTTTATTTTTTTCTCTTGTAAGCCGAAAATGAGCCACATGTCAATTTATTGCCAACTCATTGTACCTTTCTTACATTCAAATTTGTCCTCGCAAGTGAGCAACAAGACCCTTTTCTTCTATCATTCACGCACTCGCACTCTATCTTTGCTTTGGCTCATATGTTTCGTGACTAGGTGATGACCTAACTGTCAACTTCATCATTTTATAATCATGCACTCCCTGTCCCTTCATGCTTTATATTTATACTCTAGCGAGTAAGCGACATCACTTTTCTTTTCATCAATCGCAGACTCGCCGCTCAGAACTTTACTTTCATTGAAACTCTGCAAGTGAGCGACATGATCTTTATTACTCAGTCACTTCTTAGTCGCACACTTGCTGACCTCCACTTATCATGCTTTGTGCTTGAGTGAGTGAGTAGGTTTTCAAAATAATTATACATTACTTTCTGGTTGCACAGTCGCCATGGCTTTCTAATTTGTCTTTATACCTCTGTGGGTGAGTGATGACTATTTTCTTTATGCACTTTTACTTTATCACTCACTCGCACTGCAAGATATTCTAGTTCATAAGCATTAGTGAGTGAGAGATGATCCTTTTTTTCTATCAGTTGCATACTCACTGCTCAGATTTCCTTATGGATGAATCCTTTGCGACTGAGCGAGTGCCTTCATCACACCTTCACAATGTATTAATCGCTCGCTCATTGATCTCTCTTGACCGTTCTATCTTCATGAGAAACTGAGTGATAACTATCCACTTTTCTTCATCATGCACTTGTGAGCATCTTTTCAGTTGACTTTATACCTAAGCGAGTGAGCGATAGCCTACCCTTTCTTTCATCGCGCACTCGGGAGCTTAAAATTTGAAACAACAAATCATTAGTGAGTGATCAGGAACAAAATTGAACATTTAGTCATGCACTCATGCACTTTATAAACACTGCATATTTCCTGCGTGACTAAGCGACAAGGACCATATGATAATGAATGCGTATTACATCGCGTACTCGCACTGCACAAAATACAATAGTTAAGAATTGCGCGAGTGAGCGCTATTAAAATATGAATTCATCGCGCACTCACGGTTTCAAAAAATACACATGATAAATTAGCCCGAGTACACAACCAACCTTAACATATAAAACTCGCTTAGTCATAGACCAAAAAGTGAAAGACCTGAGACCACCACGATTGCACGATACATAAAAATCTCAACTCACCGCTAGCTTGCTAAACTCCCTAATATAGAACTTGATCCCCTCGTGAGTGAGAGACCAACAAAAAAATTCCAACTTGCTCAGTCATGGATTGACAACCCAACTTCAAAATTACATCGTGAATGCATGATTAAGACAAATTAACAACCAAACTGCTGACTTGTGCACCTAACTTGACTTAACAAGACATGACCGCGACTGCGCAATTCATTCCAAAACATGACTCATCGCTAACTCACTTACTTAAAAGGTCACTTTAAAATATCAGCGCAGGTGTGTGACTAAAGATGAAAACAAGGCAAATTTGAAAATTTGATCATAAATTTAACATTTTGACATGCAACCACATGGATTTTGAATCAAAAGACGCGGGAAAATTTGCCAAAGTATGAAAAATTGAAAATTTTGATATGTAGTGCTAACACCACCTATGAATAATCAATACTATCCATGGAATAATCTGCAACCTCATTAGAAACATTACCCAATTCCTCAATGGAACAACCCCAAGGGAATTGGAAACCTCCACAAGGAAATTGGCAACAAAATCCTTAGTGTTGGGGAGGTCAGCAATGGCCAAACTAGCTGCAGGGACTCTTGTAGCCACCACAACAGCCCCAACAACAAGCACTTCTACCACCTCCTAAAGACACTATGGTACCCCCTAAACCTACTCAACTTCCTTCCTAGCCTTAGTTGAATCCTAATAACATGCCTCCAGCGCCTCAGCAAAATGTCTATTCCATTGACCCAAACCAATACCCTGCCTACACAATCAATGATATTCATTTACAATCAGGAACTACTCTGCCAACACCTCCCATTATAAAAAAAGTAACTCCAGAAGAGCCTATTCCTCAACCTACTCTAGAGTCCACTCTAATAGGTCTGATAGTATTACCAGAAAAATTCTAGATAGCTCCACCTCCCTTTCCATGTAAAGGTTGCAGAATGATATTTCTAAGCATACTGATGAGGCAACCTTTGACATCCTAGACCAACTCAAGAAGATTAATGTTTAGATTCTACTTTTTTAAGAAATAAAGGATGTTCCCACATATGGGAAGGCTATAAAGAGGCCTACTTTAAAAAATATGGTCATAAGCAGAAGGACCCCCATATAGTCCAGATCCTAGGGAAACTTGCCAATATCATGCTCGACAAAATAGTGGTCCCCAAGTATTTTGACTCAAGTAGCCGAGTTGTCAAAGTTACCATCAATGGGACATCCATCAAGAATTATTTGATAGACTTAGGAGCTTCCATAAATGTAATGACTAAGGACATCATGCAACAACTCATAATCACTAACCTCCAATAAACACCCTCTATCTTGCAACTTGCAAATAGTTCCACCATCAAACCCGATGGGGTAGTGGAGGATATAGTTGTCGACCTCAAAACCTAGTCTTATCTTGTAGAATTTATCATACTCTTTCCTAAGGCCACCTTAGGAGGCTATCCCATAATTCTTGGATGACCTTGGTTGGCCACTGCTGGTGTATTTAAAGGATGTTGCTCAAGCGGTATGACCATTTCTAATGGTCAGTATACTAAGACATTAGCCTTACACCCGCTATCACAACCATAGATGGATTTAGCTTCACCATTTTGGCCTAACATTGGGGAGGAAGATGAGGTAGTCAACTCAGTATCCCAACTCATGATGTTAAAAAGGGATCCTTTCCTACAACTACAAGAGGAGGACACCGTAATCACCAACATTTTGCAAAACAAGTATGGCCAAGATTCAGATCCCATTAACTATCTCAACCCCCATAATTGTTCCCTGCAAGCTTTGTATCCTGATTGTTGCTTACTTCCATCTCCTACGACCAAGAAACTCTACCGCCAATTTCTGACCCAAGAGGTCCAAGTACCTCCTTTAATGGATGCTTCTATAGTAGAACTCACAAAATAGTTGGAAGTTTCCCCTGATCGTTACTTGTATATTAACAGTGAACTTACCAACTAGTAGCAAACATCTTTGGCCAAACTACTGAAAGAACATACCACATATTTCTCCTGGGACTATTTAGATATGAAGGGCTTGGACCCTAAACTATGTACTCATAGGATTTCCTGAAAGAGGACAAACCACATGTCAGGCAATTCCAAAGGCGAATAAACGTGGCGTTACAAGAGATAGTCAAAATAGAGTTGCAAAAAAATCTTAATGTCAGTTTCATCTACCCCATGTCTGATAGCCAGTGGGTCTCACCTTTGGTCATTGTCCCAAAAAAAGGAGGAAAGTGGTGAGTATGTGTTTACTATAGGGAACTTAACAATGCCACCAAGAAGGACCATTTTCCCCTGACATTTATTGATCAAGTCCTTGATTCCCTAGGAGGGAAGCATTATTTTTCTTTCTGGATAGATATAGTGGTTACAACCAGATCAGGATCCTTCTTGAAGATCAGGGGAAAATAAAATTCACTTGCCCTTGTGGAACATTTTCCTACTCTATACTTCCTTTTGGCCTCTGTAATTCTCCAACTACATTCCAGCGAGCGGTTATCAGTATTTTTGTTGATATCTCACATGATTGCATGGAAATATACATGGATGACTTTACAACTTATGGGGAAACCTATGAGGAGGCCTTGGTCAATTTGGGCAAGGCTCTTACTATGTGTGAGGAGAATAATTTTTCCCTCAATAGTGAGAAATGCTTCATGATGATGTGGGAAGGTTTTGTGTTAGGTCATTACATCTTTGCTAAAGGCATACAGGTGGATCCTGCTAAAATTGAAGTCATCATGAACCTTCCTACACTAGCCAAGAAAAATGATGTCTGTAGCTTTCTAGGGCATGCTGGTTATTACTGGTGGTTCATTAAGGACTTTAGAAAACTAGAAAGGCCCATGTATTCCCTACTCACTAAGGATTCAGACTTTTTATGGACAACATCTTATGAAGAATCCTTCCTGCAGCTGAAGAATGTTCTTACTCAGGAACCCATTCTTTGAGGACCTAATTGGGCATTGTCATTCCATATACACACTGATGCATCTAACCATGTTGTAGGTGCTATCCTAGGATAGAAACAAGGGCTTGTAGAGCATGCCATCTACTTTATAAGTAAAAATTTGTAGGGCACAAAGCTAAACTACACAGTCAAAGAAAAATAAATTCTAGCTATAATATATGCGTTGAAAAAGTTACTACATAATAGGTTACCCAATATTTGTGCATACTGATCATACATCCATCAAGTATTTGGTAAACAAGATTTCTATCATAGGGAGGCTTGCCAGATGGCTCATATTTCTCAAAGAGTTTGACATCATGATAATGGATAAATCAGGCAAAACAAATGTAGTTGTTGATTTCCTCTCCAGATTATAGAATGTCGATGACCCGCATGTCATCAATGATATCTTTCCAGATGACCACCAATTTTCTATTTCAGCTCATACCCCCTACTACACTGACATCACCAATTATTTGTTACTCAAAAGGTACCACCACATTTTTATCCCAAGGAAAAGAGGTTGTTAATTGAGAAAACCTTTAATTTTTCTTGGCTGGCCGACTGTCTCTTCTACACTGGACCTGATCAGATTTTGAGAAGGTGTATTCACAAGGATGACACATATGATATCCTCCATTCCTACCATGATAAACCTTGTGGTGGCCATTTTGCAGAAAAATGGACAGCCATAAAGATACTCACTACTGGCTATAATTGGCCAACGTTCTATAAAGATGCAGCCAATTACACCCGCAAGTGTGAATGATGTCAGCGAATGGGCAGGACAACCAAGTTAGATTAAATGAATCTATTCCCTCACGTAATAGTCACTCCATTTGATAAATGGGGGTTATAGTTTTTGGGACCAATTACTCCCTCATCAAATGACAACTCTTACATTTTGGTTTGCACTGACTATGTAACTATATGGGTGGAAGTGTAGGCTATCAAGAATGCTTGGGATAACAAGGTTTCTTAGTTTTTATATGAGGAAATATTTACCAAGTATGGTTTTCCATGAGAAATATTCATAGATCAGGGAGCTCAATTCACTTCTACTCTGATTACTGCACTTATGGAGGAGTACAACATTCACCACTAGAAGTCTAGTCCCTATCATCCTCAAGTGAATGGTCAAGTAGAGATCACAAATAGAGAGATCAAAGCTATCCTGACTAAGATAGTTCTGCTACAAAAAATAGACTGGAGTAGTAGATTGCAGGAAGCTATGTGGACTTATCACACAATATGGAAAACACCGACTGGTGACACACCCTTTGAGTTTGTGTATGGAAAGACTATTGTAATGCCTATCAAATTTGTGCATAAAATCTTACAAACAACATTACAGCTTGACTTGGATCTTCCTGCAGCTCAAAGAGAAAGAATCCTACAGCTTAATCATCTAGATGAAATTAGAAAAGAAACTTTACAGAACAAAGATATAGTTCAATTGCAATGAAAGAAATGGTATGACTCACGTATACAGGATAAATGGTTGGTTGTTGGTGACTAAGCACTTCTATATGATTCCTAGTTTCAAGACAATCAAGGTAAGCTTACAACTCGTTGGCTTGGTCTCTATGAGGTTGAAAAAGATTTTGATAATGGTGTAGTTCAATTGTCCACAATCAACCCTGTACATTTCAAGTTATTGGTTAATGGTCACAAACTTTGTCTGTACCATAAGCCAGCCACTAAGGCTAAGTTCCTATGAAAATTTGAGATTCCTCTTATAGCGGTTGAGCCTCTTGTAGCCAATGGAACTCCCCCAGCTGAAGAACCTACTACAGCCAATGGAGGTCCTCTAGCTGAAGAGCCTCCTGCAGCAACTAGACCTCCTCTAGCTAAATACTTTCCTATAACCAACCAGAGTGGATTTTCAATCCAGTCATCACTTTGACTTTATTCAAAAAGCAGTCATAATAAAAAAAATTCATTTCCCACAAAAATATATTTTTCCATAATAAAGCCCCATCACATCATATCCCATCAACTTTTTCTTCTATCTTCACTCATGCATCCCATCATCATTGCACCACTCATTAATTTTTGCTCAACACACATCATCCAATCTTTCCAGATTTAGACATTTATAAGTGATTATTCTCCAGGTATGCATTCATTCATTGTTTGAAAATTTTTTCATTTCATTTGACATTATTATAAGTTACATTGTAATTAATCTAGTAATTCATCTAAGTAATAGTGTACTTTATAACCAAGCATGTGTAGACACTTGTCACTTTTTGAAGGGGGTAGTCTATTAAATTGTGTTTTGCAATAATGATCATCACTTAAGATATGTTGCATAGTCATTTCAATTTAATTGATTTGACAACCCAGAAGCAGACACAATTCTCTAATAAGCCTTTTGTTTTCAAAAACTCCAACTCACATTTCCAACTCTAGCTTTTCAAATTTCCTCTGTCATAGTACCTAGAAAACCAAACCGAGAGCTCACCAGCTTTATCTGGACTGAAGATTAGGTGTAATGTAGGGTAAGGAAAATTAAGAATACAAAGGGAAGAATTGTGAAAGGCAGTTGGAAGTTGCAGTGGGATTTTCAGTGATTTGGACTTTTCTGTAGGCTATAGAATTTCTCAGTGAAAATGGATGGGAAACCCATACACCATGAACCAGGGGATCACTCATCCCTATTGCAAGACCAAGATAGTGTCCAAGTCTTTAATCATGTGGGATGGCTTGCATACTTCATTAGGCTATGTGGTTATGATGAGGCTATGACCCTAGAGTTCTTGTGCACTTATACCAATGGTTTTGCCTATGTAAAAGGGTTAAGAGTAAAGGCTTTGGAGGCATGAATTGTGGAATTTTTTGGAATTCCCACCACATGTGAATCTTTTCCACATGAACATGATGCATGGGTGGCCAGGACCAAGTTTTCTTTTCCCGTAGATAATGAATTGGATTCTAGCAAATAGGGAACCAAGAGAATATCTCTTCCAGAAGATTACTCTCAGTTTTATATCCATGTTATAAGGTACATTACTTGTGAATGACAGTTTTCATACTTGCATGTTGCAAATTTTAAACTGTTGATTCATTTGTGGCATGGCCGCCTTGTGAATGTGTCCAATTTTCTGTACTCTTTGTTAAATTTGAGTTTAGAGGAGGTTAGAAAGGGGAAGCTAAATGCAACTACCCACCATTGGTTGGTAAAAATCTTGGTGGAAAGATCTTTGTGGGATAGCTCTCCTATGACCTGGGATGAGTTTATCACTGCACCCCATGTAGAGTTACAAGGAGAGGGGCCACAACCTATAATTCAAGAAGCACAAGGAGATGTCCCTAATGAGGTCATACCTCACAATGATGACACTACTATTCTTGAGATGTTACATGAAATCCCTTCTCCTTCGAGAAATAAAATAGAGAAAAAGGATTACATTAATCCAAACCCTAGCCAAAGGGTGGTGAAACTGAGGATTCTATAGATTCGTAGACTCCCAAAGAAAAATAGAGTGCCCAGAGGAAAGAGAAGGGCAAGGTAAAAATATTTGAGGATGCAGGGGAAGAAACTCATGTTTTACCTAAAAACCTTATTTCTCCTATAGCCATTCCTATAAATAAGAAAAGGACATCACAAAAGCACCCTGTAGTGTCTACTAATACTCCTCCATGATGCAGTGTTTGTTTGAGCACACAACAAGTAGACAAAACTGACTCACCTGCAATGACTGGTTCATCTCCTAAAAATCCAATTGAGGATTCTTTCAAGGAACAACTACAATTAGGGAGCCCATGTGTAGAGTGTCTAGATATGATGAAAATAGATCCTAAAACCAAGGAAATGGACATGGAAGTAGTGAATACAGAAAGAACATTCATGGAAATAGAACACACTGAAGCAGCCAATATACCTTCTTCTCAGTAAGAAGATGATCAAGGGAATGATGCCCTAGTTCCAACCCCTGATGAGTTAACTGTTGATGAACTAGAATTAGTCACAACAACAACAGAGTAGGTCACTCCAATAAGAATGAACCAGGTAACACTCCAATCCATCTCTATTGACTACTTTACGCAAATGCAATATGAAAAGTCAATGTGGGAGTTGGAAAGGGATAAATTAAAAAGGGAAATAGGAAGGAAACATCAAGAAGTACAACTTTTACAAGGCAAATTAGATTTAGTTGCAAACTTAATTTCAAAACTAATAGAATGTAGACCACCTCCTAGGGTCTATGCACTGTGTCTAAAGGAACAATTTCTAATGTTTCAATTAATGAGGGTTCTTACAGATTTGCACACAAGCATAGACTCACCATAGGAATTTGTGGCCACATATAAAGAATCACTGAATTGCATTAGGAATTTGTTATGTGAACTCTACTTGCTCAATTATGTTGTTCCCTTTGATACAAATTGGAACCCCTTATTATTTATTGGTGATATTCACCTATCCACTCTGCTTTCTTGGTCCAGAAATGAGATAAACTATGGAGAACAAATAAGTAAATACAGGGGAATTGAACAAACTATTACACTCCCCTTGCGACCAGAAAGTGGTAGTCCCCATACGTTATACTATGATTGGATGGAAATAGTTTATGGATTGTAGGAATCTACCCACAGGAAAAGGATTCTGGGCAATCGGGAAGAAGTATTTACAGCATTTGAGAAACTCTCATTAGCAGAGGGAAACAGAGCAGCATAAGGATTGAGACAGAGGTGGGACAAATTAACACTAGCACTAAATAAGGTTGAACCTCATAGCCTCATCAACCAATGAGATGCTATGCAAAGATTCTAGTAGTACATACGCTTTTGAAGGCAACCTTGACCTGAAAGGTGGCCCCCTCTTTCCTTTTATCCTCCTCTTCTCTTGTGGCCACTATACAATTATGTAGACAATGAGGTAGATGAGCAATTGGTGATGAGTCAATGGGTCAAGATAGAGTACACCAATGGTTACTACTGGCATGTGGGCACCTCCATGAGTGGAAAGACTCAAGAAGGAGAACTTCAGGTGCTTTCAAAGATCCAGAATGTTTCATTGCCTGAGGACTGACATTAGTCTTTGTAGGGGGAAGAATGATGAGTCATATTAATGCCATATTTTAGATGCCCTAGGATAGATTTTTCTAGGAACTTTTCCCTATTTTAACATACTTTCTCAAATACTTTATACTCATATTTTCTATTATGTGGCATGCTTCCACCATACCTATACTATGGTTAAAACACACTTAAATATGCTATGCTTCGATGAATATGCTATGTTATTTACTTTGGAATTATGATTATGTCTCTATGGATGAAATTGTTGTTTGAACATGAATGATGCATGCATATTTTGGTGTTGATTATCATAAATATCTCTATCCTAACATATGAAGTGCAGTGCATCAATATACAAACCATCACCTTGACCAGGTAAAATGCACTCATGCATTGGATGCTCGACCCGATCTTGCAGCAGGTTCACATGGAGGAACATCAAGCGTGACACCAACAAGTGGATCTGGGATGATCAAAGTGGCAGTAGTTGAGAAAAGACTGAGGCAACATAATAAATTCTCTCAATAAATCTAGGAGAGAGTGGGAAGTTATATTTGTTGTTAAAATCAGTTCTTTCCTCTTTCCTAGACCTATTGTATCTCCAGTTTTATAGTTTCCATTTTATGTTTGATAAGATTGTAATAAAAGCTCCACCTATCTCTATGGCATGATTAATTCTGATTAAGTAAAAGAAGGATTTGAAAGGTCTAAAAACCTTGTACAAAAAGATCATAACATAAACATTGTTGATCAATCCTCAAGGAAGTTCAAAACAAAAGAGGAAGAGAGGCCCACAACCAAACAACTGACAACACTAGAAATGATAAATAGAGAAAGACATCACAACAAAAAAGGATAGCAGAAAAGACATCAAAAAGGAAAGAGGAAGCAACTAGCAATTGTCCCTCAAATCTTTAGCCTGCTCATCTAGAAGCTCCATGTTGCCCACTGAAATCTTTAGTTCTTCCAAATCTGCATCTTTTCTCTTTTCACTGGCAAGATTTCTGACACTTGTTCACATACCCTCTTTGGTCTCTTTGCTTTCCTCCCCTCTGTTAATCTCCATCTTCTTAACAGTGTTCTTACTATGATCAGCTAAAGCTATCAAATGTGAAAACTTTGTTCACTAATCTTCTTAAGAGTATTCTCTAATTTCTCAACTTTGTCTTTGAGAGTAGAGATTTTAGCTTCATGGTGACTGCTCTCAGCCTCTTTACTCATGTTGTTTAGTTTTTCTTCCATGGCCAGCACAGTGTCTCCCAACTCCCTGAAAGCCTCCCCTTTTTGAATTGCTTCCATCCAGTCATTCAAACACGAGGCCATAGGTTTTTTTCCAAAAGTGGTCATCTTTATTATGTTCACCATTTTTCCTTGTTCTTTGAGGTTAGCTTTCATAGACACATTGTCCTAGGCTATGGTAGCCATAAAACAACCAAAGGAGAGGATGCAATCCTTATGATCCTACCCAATATTAAAACCCCCTCTTGTTGGCAACTTTAACATTGGCTTTAGTGATGTCAGCCTCATCAATCTTCTTACTTTGAGGATCCACCCTTTCAGAATTGGTACCCTTATCCATACCAATTTCATCCATAGCCTCCCCTTTTTTATCAACATCTTTCAGTTTCTTTTTCTTGGTTTTCATAGGGATTTTGATTAGAGCTTCCTCTTCATTAGAGGACACCAAAATGCCCTTATTTTTGATGTTACCCTTCTCCTTCTTAACAACAGATTAATGCTTTTTAACAAAAGGAATTTTCTCTTCCCACACTTTGGATTAGTATCCTTATCCTCTATCTTGGTGTCTTCCAGTTCAAAATCATCATCAGAACCTTCCCACCTTTGCTTAGTTTTTTGGAACTTGCTGGAAGAACTCTCTTTCAAATTCCCTTTCCCTTTTACACTTATAATTTTCTTCATCTCACCCTCAGTATCTATATTAAATTTATCTCCCAAGTCATACTCCTATGTATCCTCATCGCTTGGAGAATTGCCCTTAAGAATTGGCCTTTCGACTTTTTTCATTTTTAAAATTTTGTAAACAAGAACCATTAAACCCTGATGTGATGCATGGTCACCATAAGGATCAATCTGAAGCTTTTCATAGTATTATTTAGGGAGATCATTAGGGAAAATGGAATATTAATCTTCTCACTGTACCTAAAGTGATTTAAAATAACAAAATGGTGCCCGTAGGCTCGAGAGAATCTACCATCAAGAGTCAAATAAATGATTGTAGCATACAATATGAATCTCCAAGGGTGGCTTGTGTTGTTAGGGATAAAGAACCCACCTACCTTTTTAACCAGTCTGGCAGCCTCAATATCATCAAGGAATCTAGAACAATCTCTGTCTGAATAACTCTGGTCCCAATAGAACTTCATCCCCTTCTGGGGTAAACCCATAACCTCAGCAATCAGCTTTTCATTGATGTCCACCCATAAATTATGGAAGTGAATTTTCCCATTCTTCCAATTTTTCATGAAGAAATTTGTAACAGTAGGGTCCCGACCTTGGAGCTTCTCCATATAACCAGTGAAACCATCTTTTTGGATAATATCCCAAATAGCCCCATTCTGCTTCCACTCATTACAACTAGAAGGCTCATCTATTTTTTTCTTAACTCCCATTTTACAAGTATTTCTCTATTTTTTTCTTTGAACTGCTCTTCTAATTGCACACAACCTTCAATCTTATTACTTTTTGTAACCTTGTGCAAGATGACCCAGAATTTGTGTGAAGCGATATGATGATGGAAAATGGTACCGATGGAAATGACCTTTCCATTATTAATCCTTATATAACTCATGTTTTCCCCCATCATTAATTAAAATCTTTTCACTCCTTTATTTTCCGTAGATCCTCTCCTTAAATATAAGAGATTTTATATCATACAGAGTATTGATTTCATATGGCCAAGTAGTAATGTTATCATACTCCTATGTGAGAATGGAGGCCGTTATTAGTTATAGTTTATATTTTGTTGTTTTATAGTTGTAATGAATCTTGTAATTCACTTTTTCAATCTATAGCAGATTAAGTGTTGATCTTTAGTTCAGTGTAACTGAGTTTGGATACTCACTCAAGGGGGCCCACTTGGTAGGAATCCATGTTATCTAGTTAGAATCATTTGCATGTATTTTTAGTTTGCTGCATCTTGGTATCATAATTCTGGTGTTAATATAGCTCCTACAGCCAAAGCCGCAGGATAGTCCAGTACTTCTTGTAGCCAAAGTGGTAGAACTGTTAAAGCATTATAATTGTGTTTTCAAGTCTTTGTGTTTTCAAGTTGTAGTATTCCTTCAGCATTCTCACTTCTGCATTTCCTTTCTAGCATTCATTTCTTGTAGTTATAGATTTATTTCTTTTCCAGCATTCATTTCCTACAGCTATAGATTAATTTCCTTTCCACCATTCATTTCCTGCAGCTATATAATAGTTTCCTTTCAAAGCAATTTGTTTCCTGCAGCCATAGCATGGTCTGAGTAAGAATCCTTGGTGCATATACTTTGTTGGCCCATTTCAAGTAATACGTCCCTGGGTTGATAAATTTAATGAGTTTCTGTAAAGGAGGATAGTTTCTCACTTGGATGTCCAATCCCTGAGTCATGGTAACTACCTAGTTTTTGATACCTTAATAGAATCGACCAGTCATGTTGAAGATTTTTTTAGTGTCTTAGGAGTATTTGAGAGTTATTTCATATCATTTTAGCATTAAAATCAGCATGTATATTTTAATTGTTTATCAATTTAGTGTTGAATCTTGAATTTCTTAGCTTAATTGCATGATTCTTAATAGATTTCATCTTAAAAATTATTGTAATTGCATATTTCCTTTGAATCTTCCATTCTAGAACATGTCTAGTCATTGATATGTGTTAATAATCTAAGAGAAAATCATAATTAGGTCATATTCTTTCTAGATAGGAAGAAATATGTTTATTTCCTTTGGTTTATCATGCTATCAATTAATTTTGATGTGCTAATCATTGATCCAATGACATATTGAAGTGTTTGTATTGCATATTCTTGTAGGTACAATATCCACACATGCATTTTTTGGCACCCGTCGTGGGGCTGGAAACCAAATTTAACCTCAAAATTCATCAAATTATGTGTTGGACTATCCTCTAGTTTATCCTATTTCAAATGGGTAGGTAAAGGAGTTTATACGAAAAAAATTTAGAATCCTATTGTTTCACATGGACTAACAAATCATTTCGTACAAAATTATGGCTGATTATCTTATTTCGTATGGGCATGTGTCCTATTTCGTATGAGATTATAATTTTGTATGGAATAGTAAATCATTTCGTACGAAATACTTGTGAACTTTAATGTTTTTTATGGTCTAGAAAATAGTTTTGTACAAACATCTATGAGTTTTTCAAGGACTATACTTTTGTATCACAAATAGAGAACATTTTGAGGTTTTAATTCAGCTGATTTTCAGATTGCTAATGCTAACCTCATTTATTTATGCTTCTAATTAATTGATTTTATACTCTAACGTGTCAGTGCATGTCATTTTTCCAATGTTTTATGCTTGTCAAAGTCATCCTATCACAAAAAAAATTTAATTTAAACTACTGATGTATTTGTGGTTGCAGGTTGCCTATGAATTTTCAAGAAAAATAATCATCTATTTTCTATCAACTTGATTTATAGTCACCTAGATATAATTAGGAAGGTAATTTGTATGTAATTTTTTGGACATTAGGGGATTATACTCTTTTCCTTTAATAAAAATCAAAAACCTTGAAGTGCTCAACTGGTCATTTGCAAGTTACTCTTGGTAAAATAATCATGTATTTGGTGTGCTTGGGAGAAATATCTTGAATAGGAGAGTATGCTCTTTTCCCTTTTGTAAAATTAGAAATCTAGACATCAAGGTTCTATCCATTTTACTTTCATGTCTTCCTATTAGCGAGCCTATCATTGAGGGAAAAATCTCACTAGAATGACTCAATTGGGAACAAGGCAAAGTCAGCTTCTTCCAACCCACTATAAACAAATCCTCCCTTTGAGATTAAAGTATCGGGAGACAAAGATAGTTCATGTCTGGTATTTGTGGGGATATATGTCTCAATCAGGCTTGTACGACCACGATATCTTGTATGATTCATGGACTATCTTTGAAACGGTTTCCCTAACTAAGCACCATAGAATAGAAGCCATGAGGATCACCTTTGAAATATTGATTACCCTTGTGCAAGGAGGATACCTCCCCAATATCACTCACCATATCGTGCCTCCATTAAGGGATTGTATTTGGCTAATATGACATTTTTTGACCCATTGCATAGTCTTTGATGGTCATACTCTAATTATCTCTTTGGATGGTACCTAAGTGAGCGAAACTTTTTTCATGCTAGGCCAATTCCTTAGGGATAAAGTGTGTTTGATTTTGAGACCCTGGAAACAAGATTGTACTATTTTTTTTCTGGCTTGAGTGATCACAATCCTAAAAATTAGAAAAATTAACCTAGACATGTTCACAGTAAACCAAATTTTCCTCACATTAGTGGAAAATTAGTTAGCCAGGCAGATTTTTGCATCAGACCCCATATTTTTTTGTACGAACAAAAATAAAATCTTAGATTTTCATATCATCTGGAGACTTATTTCATACAAACCATAATCTCAATTCACATATTTTTGTATTGAACCCCCTAAATTTTTGTACAAAGTTGTCTTCTTTCATATCACACCTACTACATTTTCATTCAGAATTTTGTATTAGATCAAGAGGCTACTTCATGACCTTTGACATCAATATCAACTTTCAATTGATATACCCATTTGATTCCTCCTCTAGGTTCAATTATCATATCTTTTCAAATCAGGTCTTATACCCTTTTTGTCATGACATTTGATTCATTTCATCATACTCCTCATCGATCTGGTGTTATAGCTTGTCTTATCTCAATCTGATCTACTTAATCAATCAGATAATAAGATTGTCATCATCAGATAATCAAAATTCACCCCCAACATCTTAGATCAAAATCATTAAATTCTCAACCAATCTCTTCATTTTGGACAAGTAACACTATCACTCACTTGGATCTTGATCATTCAATCTTACCACATCATAGCTTTGGTCATACTTTATTTTCATGCCAGAACAAACTAGGAGCCAATGTCAAAAGGAAAATCATAATTCAAAAGGAAAAACTATAAACACTTCAACTATGGAAGCCTCATCATGACAAAAATCCAGATCTATGACAAAGACCCCAATTAAAAATTAGCACTCTAAATAACAATTAACCCCTCTACATCAATCTTTGGCTCATAAATACCAATCATTTTCTACTAGTAAATACAATAATTTCAACATGTCAGGACACAACTATGAAAATCATGTCAATCATAGCAGTCATAGAATGCATAGAAATCATAGCACACATAGCAACAACTCTAATGAAGAAATCATAGATGAATTTATCCAAAAGTGTCAACAAGACAAAGGATTTCAGAAGATGATGCAAACTCTTTTGCAATTGGACAAAGAGACATACTTCATGCATCTTGCTTCTATGGGAGTGAAACTTTCTAGAGATTTTGACATTGACCAACTCATAGCACAAGAAGAGGAAACATCTATGTCTCTTCTAAGAAAACAAATTCAATATATGAAAAAAAAGCTTATACAAATGAAGAAGGAGAAAAACAAAACCATCAAACAAATAATCCTTGCAGATCATATGCCATTTCCCATTCGATAAATATTTGTTCATGCCATTTTTTACTTCAAAAGTTGAGATCCCCAAGTATGACAAGTACACTAGAGAAAGAGATCCCCAGGATCATGTGAGAGAATTTTGTACTCTTCGCATGGATTTTATGCATGACCAAACATATTTGATGCAACTATTTCTCAGAAGTTTGTGTAGTTTCTCTATAGAATGTTTCTCCAAGCTAACTTTAGGTAGTATCAAGTCTTTCAAAGACTTAGTCAAATAGTTTATCCAACATTAAACTCTTATAACATCAAACATTCAATCACTATGTTGGATCTATGTAACACAAAGAACCAAATTAGAAAGGCCTTCATAGTCTTTCTTCAACGATGGAGGAAAATATTAATGAGATATCCTAGAAAGATCCCTGAAAATGAAAATTTGGATATCTTTAAAAATAATCTTGTAGTGCCTCTCCCATTTGTATTTTGCATAATGTCCTAGTGGATGTGGCTTTTATGTTTTATTTATTTTATTTCATGATCATATTGGACCTGTGAGAGGTTGTACCTTCGGGGTGATCTTATCTATGATATTGTATTGAAAACTTGTTTATGTTCTTATGCTCGTTGTATAACTGATTGGTGGTGCTAAACCTTTTGAGGCTTTTATTCTGAGTTTTGAGGATTCATTGTGTTTTGGTGATTATTCCTTTATGATGGTATTATACTAGAATTATGAAATGCACCTAGTTCAGTTTATTCTTGTGCTCAATCTGAGATTACTGTTGTGGTTGTGATTTTTATCTGCCTATTTGGCTTATGATGTGATTTGAGGGTTTCACTGAGGTATGTGCCAGTGGTTACCTAATTATGATCGCTTAACTTGTTGGGATATTATCTAGATTGGGAATTATTATATTGTACAATGATTTTATTCCATGATTCTCTGTGAGATTTTATCTGGTGGTTGCATTAGGTGATGTAGTTGATTACCGTACCTTATTTTAGTTACCTGTATCATTGCTAATTTTAAATGTTAGATTATTTTGTTAGTAATATTTTGATCATATCTATATGATGATGCTTTGTGATTTTGTGTGGCTTATTTTTCATTAGAGAATATTGGAATAATATACAATGATGAATATCATGGACTCCTTCTATATTGTACCTTATATGCTGTTGGATATTTTAGTAATTACTTCCATTGATATATTCTCATGTTGTCATGATGGTTTTTTTAATTCTTATATTTAAATGTGTAAATGTTAATGAAATAGTTATTTAAATGAATTAATGTTCACTATTCTCTCATGAAATTGATATGTATTATGCTTTGTGTGTTTGTATGAAGTGAGACAAATTCGTAGTTACCCCCTTTGTGAGGTCCACATGATGGTGTTGTTCTCCTTCGTTGTTTGATTATTACATTTTGTACTTTAGATATTTTATTACAAGAAGGTACACTTGATGTTTACATGTTTACTGAATAGGTACCAGGTATATTCATCCTAAGTTTCAAGAGTTGATTGTGTACCTATATCATCGGTAGTGGCACAGGAGATAGTATTACCGATCTTTCATTATTGAGACAATATTGTTCCTATATGGACAATGTACCCATGATTATTATATTATCCCTCTAGTATGTGTTAGTAAATTTGGATTGCATATGCATTGTGAGAGATCAATGATGTGTCTGTGCATTTAGAGTTCCCGCTGTTATCACGGATGAGATTTAATTAAATGTTGATTTTATGTGGTTGGGATTTAATATTTTATTGTCGGCTAATTTTCCATAATTGAATTCCACTTAATTGGAATAGATTTAATTTAATTTGGGAAAGTTAATAGTTCATGGGAATTATTTAAGTGATTTGTTTTAATTTTACCCTTTAGGTCTTTGCAGCCAAAACTGCTTTATATTTCAAAAAAGAGTTATTTTAACTCACTTTTCACTTTTTATTTGACAGTTGAATTTGGATTTTTCTCCAAATTGATTTGGATAAATGCAGTCTTTTGCTTGTTATGATTGACTTGGTTATCAATTTTTGGTGGGTAGTAGCTTGTTGGTATCGTGTCATGAATACTTCTATTTGTGTAGATCTATTTTGAGATTTAGCTTGGGATTTATTTTATTCATCATCTTTTTAGGTTTCTCCTTGTGCTATGAGGTAGGGCCTCTGTTATTTAATTTGTTTCTCATCTTTTTAATTTGTTTCTTGTTTTCTTTTTCTTTGTGGGCTGAAATTTATTACTCCCCCACAATCTTTTAGTTTTATGTTACCTGGTTGACTCACTATGAGTAACTGGGCTTTTGCATTTTGGTTTTTGTAGCATTATGCTAGTTGTTTTTTTGTGTTTATTTGGAACTAGAATTTTATGAGATTAGTATGTTTTTGGGTTCCTTAGGGAGAATGGGTTTTCATTTTGTAGCTTTCTGAGAAGTTTGATTTTTGGAAAATTTTGAGGTTTCCTCATTTTGCATGCCACCTAGTTTTACTATTTATTTAGTTCAGTTTAATATGAACATTAGAGTGTGATTTCCTCCAGGTTTCCAACTATTCTATGGTTTTATATAGTTGATTTTAGATTCATGAATGAATCTTTACTCCAGGCCAAGTGCCTAGTTGAGTGTTTCATGGCCACTTGTGATTGTATTTCTTTTTTGTGGAATGCGTGGTGTTGGTGTTTGGGACCACATCATAAGCTCTTTGAGTGTGTCATGAGCACTTGTATTTATCTTTATTTTTTGTGTAATTTTTCTTCATGCTTGATTTTGATTGCATTGGAATGTGTGATGATGGTGTTTGAGACCACATGACCCATGCTCTTGGTTGAGGGAAATAGATCCATCTGCTATATTTATTTTACCTCCCTCTTTGATTGAGGTTTGGAGTCTTTTATGCATCATTGTGTTTGACCGGTAGGTGTGGAGTAGTGGGATGGAGTAGCTCACCAAGGTAGGTTGGGACACAAAGTGGTCCTAGGGTATCCCTTGGTTGAATTATTTTAATAAGTGATAACCTTAAAATGAATGAGGAAAACATAATAATAATAAGATCAATATTTTATCCATCGATCATCTGTTTGAGAGATGTGAGTCAGGATAGCCATTAACCATCTATAAATGTTGATCCCACATAGCATCGATCATCTATTTGAGAGACGTGTTTCGACATAGTACAACTTCCTTGTTGTGAGAAGGATTTCTTGATTCCACACAGGCCTGTACGAGTCATGTGAGGACACTCCATTATTAATTATCGACATCATACCCTATCTAGCTTGAGTAGTGAACTTTACCTACTTGTATTATGCCCCTACTTTGGATCTCTATATTGTTCCCTAATTTTATGCATCTACTTGGTGTGACTATATCCCTTTTAGTGTAAGTGCTTATCTTGTGTGTGGTCAGGATTTTATGTCTGCGAGCATGGTGGGGTGGGGTGACATTGTACTTTAACATTACTAGGGACCAGTATACAGATGGTGGATGATTTTCATTGATGGATATTTTGAGCATGATGTGCTCTTTTCTATCCCTTCTTTTTATTTAGGTATTTCATGTTTATACTTGATGTTCTAGTTTTAGCATATGATGTTCATGCTTTCCTTATGATGTACACTGATGAAATTGAGTTTCCATAGCCTCATTATACATGTATCTGGTACTCTCTAGTGTGGATAGCTTTTATTTCATGTCGTACATTGGTGTTGGCAAGAATTTCTAGTCTTTGGACTGAGGGAACCATTCGTTGCAAGTTTTGCCAACAATGGTAACCTAATTTTAGATTTCACTTGATTAAAGTTTATGGAAATAAAATTTTTGATGTCCTAAGATGGGTTTAGGTCCATCATGTTATAGATCTTATCAAGACCTTTGTGACGCATTTTGAAAGGAGTCAATTGGACTCCGGATGCAAAATTTATGGCTTCCAAAACAAAATCTATATGAGGCTAAGTGCAGTGTCGTAAGAGTTTTGGTATGTTGTCATACGACCCAGGATTGCATGTTGTACGAGACCTATACTTTACTTTTATGAGACCCTGCTTCCCACTTCTTCTTTTGTATGAGTCATGGTGTTTTTTCACTCTACACTTAATCCTTTCTTGTACAAGTAACTGATAGAGTTACTTGTATCATGGATAAAGGCCACTTTTGCTCTCAACCGGAAGATGCAAATTGGATTTTTGGTTACCCTTTTGGGAGATTCATATTTCCAATTTGGAAAAAATCAAATATTGATTTTCCTTGGGGTAAATTGACATAATTCATGTTAGGCTATGTGTTTTAACTCGGTAAATGAACTTTTATGACTAACAATGGTAGGAATTATACTTTGGGTTTTAAAATCAAATCATCAATTTTATGTTTTCATAGTAATATAGATGAAACTTGTATGTTAGGCATGTATATGGTAATTGAATCATGATGATAGTTAATGCTTGGGAATATTTGGAAGTATTTGAAATACTTCTGTTTGTGTAGGTGAACATGTGAGTTTGACACATTCCCTGAGTTTCCTTTCTGGATTAGATGTTTATCTATTGCACTTTCTTACTCTATCATGTGGTTAGGTAACTTATTTTAAAAAAAAATTAGTGCATATTTTATCCTTGTGCTCCAAGGATTCCCGGGCAGGGTATTACAAATCTAATCGTGGAGATTAACTATGTGTTACGATTACAATGATTAATGAATTTCTATAAAATGGTTGAAAGTGTCATAAGTACCGAGGAGGTTTTGATACGTAAAGGAGAAATCAAAATTTTCAAGCACAACAAATCCTCTATCAATTATAATCCTGCTTCAAACAATAATGAAAAATCATTTTTTTGGAAAAGGAAAAAGAATGTGGTAAATGATGAAGTTTTGGAAGCAATTCACATCAAACCCAATAAATTGGTATTTGATATCTCAAGCAATATTAAAGCTTCCAAGAATCCTACCACAACATCAGCACCTAAGGAAAATCATGGGTACACTAAGGACAAAGCACCTTGGACAGTTGGGCCTAAGAGAAGATTCAATCCTCTTGCAGAGCCTTTGGAGGAAGCATTAAAAACTCTCTTGATGCATAGGATCATCACATTACCATATTCACGACCTTGGGAACCACCATTTAAACCAAACTGGTGGAATGAAAATCACTATTGTGAGTACCACTACAATAAAGGTCATCAAAAGAATGAATGTATGAAGCTTAAACATGTGATCCAATATCTGATTGATAATGAGACTATCACAGTGGATGGGCATAAGACCAACAAGGATCACATAACTTTCAAAGAACCTTTTCCTGTATGAAAAAGGTGGACCATCAAAGTAGAAGGATACTAAAGTGAATTATATGTACTCAACTAAAAATGTGATTAACATTCTCAAACCTACTGAATATTTGGTCAATGTCATCATTATCAAAAACAAGAAGGAACCCAAGTCTTCCAATGCAGTCACTCAAAGCCAAGATGCAAAAGTCACCCTTAAGGGTGTTTCCTCCAAGAAATCAATAATATCATCCTCAAAACCTTTAATGTCCAAATATTAATTTGTTAATACTATAAGGTCTAAGATTACCTAAGAGGGGAGTGAATCAGTAATCTATCAGATTTGAAACTTTTCACAATTCATTCAACACCATAAACCACATTCATCAACTTTATAACTTATGCACGCAATAAAAAAAGTAACCAAACAATCATCCACACATGCAACAAAGTAACACCATTATTTTTATCATGGAAACCCTGACTAAGGGTGAAAACTATGGTGGGGATTAACACCCACAAATATTTTCACTCTTCTAAAATGCACTCTCTTAAAGGTCTAGCCTTGTTAGGAGCTTATAATGTTGGCCTGCTAGGAACAAACCCTATTAGGAGTCACCCGATTAAGGTATTTACCTATAGCCCTGTTAGGAGCTTTACCCTATTCGGAGTAACCTTTTTAAATGATTTTAGATCCTAGTTAAAGAGCCACCCAGTTAAAGGATTTGCAAATTAGACCTATTCAAATTCTACCGGATTAAGGGATCTTCTTGCAAAAACTATTAGGAATCAAAAATTAAATGATCTAGGTGTAGCATGCATCCTCTACTTCTTAAGATCCAATTAATAAAAATAATTCTTCTTCTTGCAGACTATCTTCACTCTTCACTCGACCGCATCTTTTCATCCACGATCTACACTTGCATAATTCATCATTTTACATATAAATACATTATAAGATCATTAGGCATCTACTACCTTAGTCATGATCTAATACATTTAATTTAATCATTAAAATCAATCCCACCCAATCCTTGAACCCTAAAATATATTACCAATCTATAAAATTGGACTACAACTTCAAGCCAACCTTCAAATCAATCGCACATCTATTTAAATCAAGAAAAATCAAACCTTTTTTACTTCGTCAACACATTTCCAAACCTTGATTAAATTTTATCACCTCAAGATATGAAATAGAAATTAATCATTACAAGTTTTATATGACACATAACCTTGACATTTAGATCATAGAATCATCCACTACAACTGATCACATCATCACCACTCACTGATCTAACATCAACTACTCAAACTTGTTAAAACATTTTCTAACTTTTTCACAGAACAATCTTCTATCAGCTGAAACTATTACTTGTGGTACTCTAATCCTTTTGTGATAATAGGTTCAATAACATATCTTATTCAAGATAAACATATCATAAATGCAACACTTGAATCCATACTAATTTGATAGAACAATCAAATCATTCAATGTTACTCACAGACTATTCTTCTGTCTTCCTGGTTTCCCTTCACTCAATAATAACTTTCTCTATTGGTGTTTCCAACTTAAGCAATCATATATAATGCATATAGAGACATCCTTGAGTCTCCAAATATTATTTCACACTCCAATTCTTACCGCAAAACATAATTCATCTGGTCTCATTCTCGGCAATACATCAGGAACATTGTCAACAAACACAATACCAAGTTGACATCAATGAAAACACAATAATTAATCTTCTTGTCATCAAAACTGTACCATTCAATACTCAATAAATCTCTACATTAGTTATGCCAACACTGGCCTCATCAACATCCTTAACAAACTACAACTTGGTCGATCAATTGCAAAATACACCTGCTCACATCTATATTCTTGAATTTCTCAAAATCTCGCCATCGCACAAAGAGATCCTTGAAACATCCTTTCTAGAGACCACAGTTACAAAAGATTTAGATGTTGATCAATTCCAAGAAATGGTGGGTCACTTGACTTCACCCCACTATTTATCCTTTTGAGAGGAAAATAATAAGTCAATAAGTCATCCACATAATCAACCTTTTCACATAAAGGTATTGATTCACAAACATTGATTGAAACGCGTCTTGATAGATGGAGGCACTGGTTTGAATATCTGCACATTCAGTCTGGTAAAAACATTGGGTTTCTCCGAGAATACTATAGACCCAAGGAGAAAAATCAGAATCAAAGCCTATGATGAAGAAGAAAGATCATTAAAATGGTTGGTTGTAATTTTTATAAGGGTAGGACCCATTGAGAGAGATGTGACTTTCCAAGTGCTTGATTTACCCCTTTCTTACAACATACTATTAGGAAGAACCTGGATCAATGACATGTAGGTTGTACCATCAACATACCACCAATGTGTGAATTATCCTTAAAATGGAGTATAGGTAACCATAGAAGTAGATATTGGTTATTCATGTAACACATTGAAACAAGTTGCTGATAACATGATCCCGTATAACAGAGAAGCATCTCAAGATCAACATGCTGAAAGTTCTAAAGAAACTCTAAAAAGGATTGTTGAGCAACAATTGAAAATCAAGGAGATAGGAATGGGATAATGCAAAATTTATCATTTTCCATCTATGGATAATCTACCCACCTCTCTTAAGTCTTATGGTAAACCCTCATAGGATTTCAAAACCCCTAGCTCTAAAGCATACATAGTCTATAATGGAACCTTTGTCAAAGCTAAGAATTCTCTTGCTGATGACAATGAAGAGAGAGTTGTGTTGGGATGGATATACAAAGGAGAAGAAACTAAATCAAATCAAGAAGTAAAAAAAGTTTAGATATCTCCCCAAAATTATGGCAAGGGTTATCTTATAATGCAGCAAATTGGGTTCAAGGGTAAAGGTCCTCTTAGATGGAATAAGGAAGGTCTTTTTGAGCTCATTCACATAATTTTCAAGAATCCCAAAGACAAAATGGGATTAGGATACCAAGAAGAATGGTGCACGAGCACCCTTATAAGGGCTCCCACCAACCAAATTTTGTTGTGAAGCACTTCTTAAATGAAGTATGTAATTAAAATAAGAGCTTGAAGATCATTTTGTGTGTCTAGGCCTAGTCTAGGTCCTAGAAGTTCAGCTGGTCTTTTTGTGATTGGTACAATGATTCAGGGAATGTTGTCATCCTGAGATCATTGCTTAGCTATGTGTTTAGAGGTCTTAGGTTGTGTGTTTGGTAGAGTTATAAGCACAAGAGTGCCTTGGAAATACCTTGAAATGGTCTTGGTGATGTAAGAGCAAAAGTTGCTCAAGCAACCAAAAGTTGCTTAAAAGTTGCCAGCAACTTTTCAAAAGTTTCTTAGCAACTTTTCCTATGAAGGCTTTAACCCTACCTAAGTGGCTAAAAGAGCCCTAAAAATACACTCACACCAAGGAGGAGGATATAAAATACCTGACAACCCCTAATTTAGGGTGAAATGTCATTTGGTACAATTCTATACAGAAATAGCAGTCTAAACTGTGAAATCTGTGAACAGTCAAGGCTATTTTGGCTTGTGCGAATGTGAACAGGAAGAACACTGTTGAAACTTTGTAGTGTATGATGTAATTAGTGTTTTATCTTTCATAGTTATGTGTGTGGTTTGAATCTTTCAAGCTTTATTAGACTATTTTGTTCATTCTTGTCTGTGACTAGTTCTCTGCCAGTTTGGAGAGACATGTACATATAGGTCTATAACTTTTGTTTCCACCGTGGTAATTCCATGGATCCTTGGATTCTAAAGGTACACACCCTACTTTGTAGAACTATGTCTGCAGGGACCTTGAAAGGAAGTGCAAACATTTGTTTGTGGAAGCCCTAGGCAAGCTATGTGTAGTCCGACTAGGGATGGGCAGCAGTGAAAGAACTCTCCAAGATAGTGAAGGGAGTTCCAAGTCAAATCCCCTTGGGGAAGTGAAGAAAAGTGTCAGAAGGTGAAGTGGTGTGAAGGAGGAGGTTTGGATAATTGTGGAAGGGTGCTATTGAAGACCAGGATAGTGAGGAGTCCCTCAAACCCTTAAAACCCTCAAAATTGCAAAAGGTATAGTACGGCCTGCTAAGAGCCTAAGACCTCAAAAATCCTTGAGGTTGGGTCATTAGGAGCAAATGTCCTTTAGGACAAGGTTGATGATTCTTTGAATAAAGGGCTTCAAAATCCCTATGAAACCAGAGGGATGGCTAATTAGGCCTCCTCCTTGTAGCCCTAAAATACAAAGCAACTACTAAATTGGGTGTTCCCCAAACCTTGCTGATGTTATGGAAAGGTGTCAATAGCCCTAAAAAGATCTTGGAACTTATAATTTTAACTGTTGGAGCTTGGGGAGGAATTGGAAGCCAAATAGACCCTTATGAGCCAATGTAAGGGATGGGAGTTATAGTGCAAAGCTTGGTATGTTGATGAATGAGCTAATTTGACTTGGTGGGTAGGTTAGGTAGGTCAGGGGGTCCTTGGAGAGATAAGGAAGCCTATAGACCATCAGAGGTGTTGGAAGAACACCTGGATCCGAGAGTGGATCAGGGGCATAGACTAAGCTAGTCTATCCTAGCCTCCCCAAAAGATTGGTATTAGAGCCTCTTAAGGCTTGGGAAGTGGATAGTGGATGTTTCAACCACTAGAAGAATCAATTGGATCATCTCAAAAGAAGAAAATGGTGACCAATGTTGAGCTTGCCAAGAAGGTGGAAGATCAGGAGGAAGCTAATAGACTCTTGCAGGAAAGATTGTATCAGATGGAACAACTCTTGGATGATGTCCAAGCAAAGGAAAATAAAGTGAAAGATAGGATGGAGGATCAGGATGCCAAGGAAAAAGGGGTGACCATAGATGACAAAGTGCCCATACCTAATCCTCCAACCCAAGATGAGAAATTTCTTAAAGCCTTGAAGGCTATCACTGGCAAGGCACTTGAAGGTGTCCCATTAATGACTGGCAGAATGGATATAGAACTTGTGATCCAATGGATTGAAGGCATGGAGAATCACTTCAAATGTGAAGAGATCTCAGAGGCAAAAAAGGTCCAAGTGGCCAAATCTAGGTTGAGAGGACAAGCTTTAACCTCGTGGAACTACTTGCAAGGTGAAAGGGAGAAAGAGGGAAAGAACCCAATCTCTAATTGGAAAGAAATGGTCAACAAAGTTAGGGAAGCATACCTACCAGCAGATTATGAAATCTAGTAGCATAGGAGGAGATTGAACCTCAGACAAAAAGATATGGATGTAGCCACCTACACTGAAGAGTTCCACAAGTTGAGCTTAAGATCCAAGATGAAAGAAGATGAAAGCATCAAAGTGGCAAGGTACCTAAGTGGTTTGAAATGGAGCATAGCAGAGGAGATGAGTTTGTTTACTCCCACCATAGTACTTGGGTGTCAGTATATGGCACAAAAGCTTGAAGAAAAATAAAGAAGAAAGCAAGAACCTAACTCCAAGAACAGGGGAAGAGGTAGAGACTCTAGAGGGGGTCAAAGAGGAGGTTTTAGTGGAAGAGGAGGTGACTCAAGAAGCCAAGGGGAGAGTAGAATTTTGGAGTAAAGTTAAAAAATTAGTACAAGAGGATCTTATGGTAGAGGAAGAGGTTCTCAAGGAAACAAAGGAAGGGGAGCAGGAAGAAGTAGCTCCTACTTTGCCACTATGAAATGCTATCAATGTAGATAGCTTGGACACCCTGCCTATAGGTGTCCTAATAAACCATTAGCCTCAAACAATGAGAAGAGGGTAGCCTATACCCAAGAAGATAGCAGCAGCTCATGCACTAATGAAGTCAGCAAGTTAGAATTAGAAATGGGTGAGAACTTGATGTTTAGGAGAGTACTTATAAGGCAGCCTAATCAAGGTGAACCCAAGCAAAGGAGGGCTCTTTTTAGAGTCAAATGCAAGATAAAAGGTAAGGTTTGTAAAGTTATAGTGGATTCGGGGTCCACTGATAACATCATAGCAGAGGAAGCAGAAAAGAAGCTCAAACTTACAAAGGTTCCCCATGCAAACCCCTACAAGGTGACTTGGTTGAATCAAGAGTAGAGTGTGCTAGTAAATGAGCAGACATGGGTGGAGTTTTCAATTGGAGGCTATAAGGAAAAAGTGCTTTGTGATGTCCTGCCCATGGATGCATGCCATCTATTATTGGGAAGACCCTGGAAATTTGATAGGAAGATGATCTATGATGGAGAAGAGAACTCCATTTCTTTCAAGAAGGATGCAAGGACATTCAAGATTCAGTCCATAATAGAGAATGAAGAAGGTACTTCTAAGACACCCAGTGTGTTGCTTAGCAGTGGTAAAGAGTTCCTACATGCACTACATGATGATGAGACCATAGGATGTGCTATCATGGTGAAGCCAAAGGAGGAAGACAAGAAGTTGCAGGCAGAAATACCATTGGAAGTGCAGCAAATGTTGGAAGAATTCAGAGATATAGTGAGTGATGGAACCCCTACAACTTTACCTCCAAGAAGGGCCATAATTCATCAAATAGACTTTGTACCCGGTGCATCTCTACCTAACAAAGAAGCCTACAAGCTTACCCTGGATAAAAATAAGGAAGTGGCAAGACAAGTGCAAGATTTATTGGATCAAGGACTGATTAAGAAGAGCATTAGTCCATGTGCAGTTTCGGTGGTCTTAGCATGCAAGAAAGGAGGGAAATGGAGACTTTGCACATAATCAAGGGCTATCAATAGGATAACTATCAGGTATAGGTTCCCAATTCCAAGAATTGAAGATTTGATGGATTTCTTAGGAGGTGCTATGTACTTCACTAAGTTGGATTTAAAAAGCGGTTACCACCAAATCAGAGTCAAGGAGGGTGATGAGTGGAAAACTGCTTTTAAAACCACAAGATGGTTATATGAATGGCTTGTGATGCCATTTGGGCTTACCAATGCCCCAAGCACCTTTATGAGGTTGATGAATGAGGTCTTGAAGGAATTCACAGGCAGATTTGTAGTGGTGTATCTAGATGATATACTCATCTATAGAAAAACAAAAGCAGAGCACCTTGAGCACTTAAGGTTGGTCTTGAAGAGGCTACATGAGGAGCAATTAGCTATCAATCTAGAAAAGTGTGAGTTCATGAAAAAAGAGCTGGTTTAATTAGGATTTGTGGTGTCCAAGGGTACTCTGAAAATGGACCCAAGCAAGGTGGAGGAAATCTTGAATTGGCCTACCCCTAAAACAGGGACTGAAGTTAGAAGTTTTCATGGCTTGGCACAATTTTATAGAAAGTTTGTGAGGAAATTCAGTGGGATATGTGCACCAATTCTTGACACCATCAAAGGAGGACTAAAAATAAAGTTCAAATGGACTGAGGCAGCTGAGAAAGCATTCCAAACATTAAAGCAAGAGGTAGCTACCAAACCAATTTTACTCTTACCTACTTTTGACAAATTGTTCACCATTGAATGTGATGAAAGTGGTGTAGTAGTAGGGGGTGTATTGAGTCAAGAAGGAAGGCCTGTGGAATTCTTTAGTGAAAAAATCAATGAGGCAAAGAAGAAGTATTTAGCTTATGACTTGGAGTTATATGCATTGGTAAAATCTCTCAAGAAGTGGAGGCATTACCTCTTGCCAAAAGAATTTGTTGCATTTACTGATAATCAGGCTTTAAGCTATATAAACACTTAGGAGAAGCTTAGTAATAGGAACTTGAAGTGGATGGAGTATCTCCAATCCTTTACCTTCGCAATCAAGCATAAGAAAGGGCAGCTCAACAAGGTTGTAGATGCCTTGAGCAGGAAGTTATTGACTGTCCAAGAAGTACAGCTGCAAAGCATTGGATTACCAGGTTTTAAAGACTTATATGAGGAGGATGAAGAATTCTCACAAGCCTACAAGGTGTGCCTAGAGTTTTAGAACCATTTTCATGGTGAGTTTGCAGATTACACCCTTCAAAATGGATTATTGTTCAAAGGTAATCATCCTTGTGTACCTAGAGGATCCATGAGGGAAAATATGATTCAAGAGAAGCACAATGGAAGCCTAAGTGGACATTTTGGCATAAACAAGACATTGGAGTTAGTACAGAGATACTATTTTTGGCCTAAGCTAGCAAGGGATGTCAGGAGGTATGTTGAGTAATGTGGAGTATGTTAGAGAGCTAAAGGAGGTTCCAGCAATGCAGGACTCTATCAACCTCTACCAATTCCAAATAGGCCTTGGGAGTGTGTAAGTATGGACTTTGTGGTTGGACACCCTAAAACCAAATCAGGTATGGATAGCATCTATGTTGTAGTAGAAAGGTTCTCTAAAATGAGTCATTTCATTCCATGTAGAACTACTCATGATGCAAGCTATGTAGCACATCTCTTCTTCAAGGAGATAGTTAGGATCCATGGACTCCCTTTGAGTATTGTGTCAGATAGGGATAGCAAGTTCATGGACCATTTTTGGCAAACCTTCTGGAAAAGGTTAGGAACTAATCTCTCTTTTATTTCAGCATACCATCCTCAAACTGATGGTCAAACTGAAGTCATCAATAGGGTTCTTGGCAACTTGCTAAGGTGTTTGACAAAGGAGTATGGGCAGACTTGGGATCTTGTTATATCTCAGGCTGAATATGCTTACAATGATAGTGTAAACAGGACCACAAGAAGAATTCCTTTTGAGATAGTCTATGGAAGACACACTAGAGGAGTGTGTGAGTTAAGAGACTTAGGTTCCATGGAGTTGAAGAGTGGACAAGATAAATATTTCACTCAAACCATCAAGGAGGTTCAAGAGCAAGTGAAGAAAACCATTTTGGAGTATACTCAAAGGCTCAAGGCTAAAGTGGATGAAAAGAGGAAAGAAGTATAGTTTCAGATTGGGGACTATGTCATGGTCCATCTTAGCAAAGAAAGGATGCAGAAGGGCATGCCCACCAAGCTACAAATGAGGAGAGTAGGCCCATGTAAGATTCTATCCAAATATGGAGAGAATGCCTACAAAGTGGACTTTCCATCAGACTTAGCCATCTCACCGGTGTTTAATGTTGCAGACTTGATCAGATTCAAGGGAGATATTAGTCAGCAAGGTACAACTCCACCAAAGGTACTACAAGATATAGACACCAATGCATTGCCCAAGAAGAAACCAGCCCAAGCAGAGAAGGTTTTGGAATCTAGAGTGAAGAAGACTACAAGGAAACAATTTTACAAGGAGCACCTGATCAAATGGAAGGATCAATCTGAATCTAAAGCCACATGGATTGAGGAAGGACAGTTCAAGAAGTTTGGTATTGATTTGGCTCTTCTTGACCCCAAGGTGCCTTAGTTGTGTTGAGGGGGAGTATGGTGCAGGAGTACCCCTCTAAGGGATCCCACCAACCAAATTTTGTTGTGAAGCACTTCTTAAATGAAGTATGTAATTAAAATAAGAGCTTGAAGCTCATTTTGTGTCTAGGCCTAGTCTAGGTCCTAGAAGTTCAGCTGGTCTTTTTGTGATTGGTACAATGATTTAGGGAATGTTGTCATCCTAAGATCATTGCTTAGATATGTGCTTAGAGGTCTTAGGTTGTGTGTTTGGTAGAGTTATAAGCACAAGAGTGCCTTGGAAAGACCTTGAAATGGTCTTGGTGATGTGAGAGTAAAAGTTGCTCAAGCAACCAAAAGTTGCTTAAAAGTTGCCAACAACTTTTCCTATGAAGGCTTTAACCCTACCTAAGTGGCTAAAAGAGCCCTAAAAATAAACTCACACCAAGGAGGAGGATATAAAAGACCTGAAAAACCCTAATTTAGGGTGAAATTTCATTTGGTATGATTCTGTACGGAAACACCAGTCTGAACTGTGAAATCTGTGAACAGTCAAGGCTATTTTGGCTTTTGTGAAAGTGAACAGGAAGAACAATATTGAAAATTTGTAGTGTATGATGTAATTAGTGTTTTATCTTCCATATTTATGTGTGTGGTTTGAATCTTTCAAGCTTTATTAGACTATTTTTTTCATTCTTGTCTGTGACTAGTTCTCTGCCAGTTTGGAGAGACATGTACATATAGGTTTGTAACTTTTGTTTCCACCATGGGAATTCCATGGATCCTTGGATTCTAAAGGTACAGACCCTACTTTGTAAAACTATGTTTGCAGGGCCCTTGAAAGGAAGTGAAAACATTTTTTTGTGGAAGCCCTAGGCAAGCTATGTGTAGTCCGGCTAGGGATGGGCAGTAGTGAAAGAATTCTCCAAGATAGTGAAGGGAGTTCCAAGTCAAATCCCTTTGGGGAAGTGAAGAAAAGTGTTAGAAGGTGAAGTGGTGTGAAGGAGGAGGTTTGGAGAGTTATGGAAGGGTGCTATTGAAGACCAGGATAGTGAGGAGTCCCTCAAACCCTTAAAATCCTCAAAATTGCAAAAGGTACAGTATGGCCTATTAAGAGCCTGAGACCTCAAAAATCCTTGAGGTTGGGTCATTAGGAGAAAATTTCCTTTAGGACAGGGTTGATGATTATTTGAAGAAAGGGCTTCAAAATCCATATGAAACCGGAGGGAGGGATAATTAGGCCTCCTCCTTGTAGCCCTAAAATACAAAGAAACTACTAAATCAGGTGTTCCCCAAACCTTGCTAATGTTATGGAAAGGTGTCAATAGCCCTAAAAAGATCTTGGAACTCATAATTTTCATTGTTGGATCTTGGGGAGGAATTGGAAGCCAAATAGACCCTTATGAGCCAATGTAAGGGATGGGAGTTAGAGTGCAAAGCTTGGTATGTTGATGAATGAGCTAATTTGACTTTGTGGGTAGGTTAGGCAGGTCAGGGGGTCCTTGGAGCAATAAGGAATCCTATAGACCATCAGAGGTGTTGGAAGAACACCTGGATCTAAGAGAGGATCAGGGGCATAGACTAAGCTAGTTCATCCTAGCCTCCCCAACAAAGAAGAAGATATCCCTCTCATTAGGATGGTCCATTTTTTATCATGAGGAAGATGAATCTGAGGAAGAATTTGAAATTTTCCCCTTTCCATATGAACAATTTTTACATGTACAAGGAGAAAACTATAATTATCAAGGAGATCCTTACATCCCTCAACACTTGAGAACTTTTAAATCAAGAAGACTCAACATTATTAGAACAATCATCTCAAGAGATAGAATAGAAAATAGAGGGAGACTCTGACTCTGGTGAGGAAGTAGACTATGAACCCATATCATATGAAAAAAATATCCTTATAGAGAGAGATCTATACTCTACATCAAGAGGAAACATCAACATCTCAGCCAGATATTCAACAACTTGAGGTTAGTCTCACTACAGTAGAATCTCCAATAACTATTTCCCATTTCTTAAATAGATCTGATGATAGTCAAACTGACTCACATGAGTATGAATTTGATGAAGGATATTAAAGTAAATAGGGAATCATACATCTTAATTGGGGGAAACTAGTAACAATTACTAATATTCTATATTTAGCATATTATGTTGATATAAGCTCCAATGATATGAGTGGGATTCATTTTCTAATGCTACAATTGACATTGAGGTAGATATTATCCATAAGTATGCTCCTCCACTTGAAGAGGGACAAAGCTCAAATGCTAGGTCAATTGGATTATAATCATATTATACTAAGAATAACTTTAATAATGATGTTATGACTCTTTCCAATATAAACACTTCTTTGGAGAGTAACCTAATAGAACTCGTCTTACTAGTCACAAGATTTGACAATAACGTGGTGTTATCCCTTGAACCATTTGACTCTTTGATCTTATTGCACCCTAAACCCAATGAATGGGATCAAACTGAATATATGGACCTAATATCATTCCCAAATGACTATACCTTGGCATGTTATTTAAACACCATTGAACCCCTTAATTCTTCCACTAGTGCAAGGAGCGTGAATATGAAAGAAGGGGATATCAAATTTCGCAGTCTTAAAAAAAGAAAAAAAGAAAAAAAGAAAAAAAGAAAAAAAGAAAAAGAGGTATGACGGTGAAAACCACCTTGTGGTAGTATCAAATCCCAAAATAGTAAAAATAAATGATGTATCCAAAGGTGAAAACCTCTTAGAGGCACTTGAGGATGGGAAATTTGATATCTTACATGATCACTTCCAAGAGAGATCTTCAATACTGATTGAACCAGCACAACCAATAAACTTGGGAAAAGAGGAAGCACCATAGATGATCCACATAGAATAGTCATTATCTAAAGAAGAAAATAAATAGTTCACTGAGTTCTTTAAAGAAAATAAGATCAATTTTGCATGGACTTATTCAGATATACTAGGTCTAGACCCTGATCTTAGTATGCATCATTTATCTTTAGCTCCAGGAATCAAACTCATTAAGAAAAAACTTTGAAAGATACATCCTGATGTCACATTATTTGTAAAAGAGGAATTGGAAAATATCCTAATAGCTGGTTTCATCAAAGAAATCTCTTACGCTGACTGGATTTCCAATATTGTCCCAATTTCCAAGACTAAAAAATATATTTGGGTATGTACTGATTTTGGGGATTTAAACAAGGCACATCCGAAAGATGATTTTCCTCTACCTAATATTGACATGATCATGGATCTCATATTTGGATATGAAATGTACTCTTTAATGGATGGTTTTTTAGGTTACAACTAGATCAAGATAGTGCCTACAGATTAGGAAAAGACAACTTTCACTTGTGCTTGGGGCACGTTTTGCTGGAACATCATGTCATTCGGGCTTAAAAATGTAGGTGCCACATATCAAAGGGAAATAAAAACTATCTTCCATGACATGATACATAAAAGTATGGAAGATTATGTGGAAAATACACTGGAGAAATCAATCAATAGAACAACTCACATAAATGACCTAGGGAAAACCTTTGATCAGATGGAGCAATTTCAACTTAGGTTAAACCCAAAGAAGTACGCATTTGGAGTTAGTTCAGGAAAACTCTTGGGTTATATTGTATCATCTAAAGGAATTGAAGTTGATCCAACAAAGGTATATGCCATAATAGAGATGCAACCACTGAAGAAAATATGGCAATCTAGGACTTTGCAAGGGAAACTACAATCCATCAGAAGGTTTATCCCGTCTAGCAGATAAGGCTCAACCCTTTACAAAAACATTGCATAAAGGAGTGATATTCATTATGGGATGAGGTATGTGAAAATCACTTCCAAAAAATCAGAGAATACTTGGAAATCCTCCTGTCCTCATGGAACCTATAGACAAAAAACAAAATTATTGTATATTTTAGCTATAGCCACATCACTTAGAGCTCTACTTTTACAACATGATGATACATGGAAAGAAATAGAAGTATATTATATAAGAATAACATTAGTTTCCTATGAACTCAATTCCACTATCATTTAAAAATATTGTCTAGCAATGGTGTTTGCCTCACAAAAGTTCATACACTATATGTTGGCTCATTCAATAAATTTTATCGCTAAAATTAATTCATTAAAGTACCTATTGAACAATGCAACATTGACTGGTAGGTTGGAAAAATGGGTCATGATCCTAAGTGAGTTCAATATAAAATATGTGGATAGAAAGGCCATCAAGGTTCAATTTATTGTTGATCACCTAACTGATGCAGCTCTACAAGATACTAGGCCTCTGATGATAGAATTCCCTGATGAAGCAATACTACATTTGACAGAGCACCCATGGAATTTTTTCTTTGATGGATCCTTTAAACAATAGGGGTCAGACATTGATGTGTTATTCATTACTCCACAAGCGTATAATATTCCTAAAGCTTACAAGATAATGTTTCCATTAACTAATGACATTGTTGAGTATGAAGCTTTAGTAAACGGATTGAAGTTATCTATTGAATGGAAAATTGTGGAGTTAAAAATTTATGGAGACTCGTAGATAATCATAAATCAAATCAATGATCTGTACCAGATCAAAGATGAAAAGATCACATAATACAAGAGAATTGTTGATAATTTGAAGTACTTTTCTTTTATCAACTTCCAACATATCCCAAGGGCAAAAAATAAAGCATTTGATGCCATGGATACTCTCACCTCAATTATACAACTTGAATAACATCAATTCCTTTATGACTTCCTGGCATATGATTCCCCTGAATCCCAAATAGTGTGTTCCATTGTGATTCATGATTCTTCTAAATATAGCCAAATATATTCATACCTAAGAGACCAAATAATCTCTAATGGATTATCTAATAGTAAAAAGAGAAACCTTATAAGAAATGCATCGCATTATTTGATCATTGCTAATGATTTGTATAGGTGAGGTCTAGAAGTACTCTCCTTATGTGTTTAGAATGTGAAGATTTTGAATGTGCATTATATGAATTCCATGATGGTATTTTGGATCACATTCGAATGTCCTTTCATTAGCTAAGAAAATTCTCATAGTAATATATTAATAGACTACCATGGAGAAAGATGCTTTTCAGTACGCTAAGTCTTTCCAACTACATGGTAACTTGATTCATGCTCCTACTAGAGATTTTTTTTGATTTATCACACAATAGTAATTTCAACAATGGGCCTTTGACCTTTTTGGTCATATCTATCCTTCCTCATCAAATGGAAATAAGTTCATGATCACTGCCATAGATTAATTCACAAAATGGGTCAAAGTCATCACCTTAATCAAGGTGACTGGAAAACAAGTGTCAATTTTTATCCTAAACTACATCATATATAGGTATGAGATACCCTCTTCTATTGTAACTAACAATGGATGAAAATTCAAGAACAAAGACATCGGTGAGTTGTGCTAGAAGTTTCAAATCACTCAGCATTGTTCCTCTATCTACTACCCCCAAGGGAATGGACATACTGAGGCTTCTAACAAAAAAATTCTCAAAATATTACACTGAATAGTGAAAAAATATAGCAAGAATTGGCATCTTCAACTAGATCCAACATTATGGGAATACAGGACCAGTATCAAAATACCTATAGAGGAAAACCTTTTGTATTGGTGTATGGTTCAGAAGACATATTGTCTATTGAGGTAGAGATACCATCACTCAGAGTCTCTTTACAAGGACTCATAACCAAGGAAGATTATTAGATTTCCAAAATACAAGAATTAGAACTACTTGATGAAAGAAGAAAAGAAGCATTCAACCACCTGAGGGTCTATCAAAAGATAATGTTAAGAGGATATAAAAAAATGTCAGACAAAAATAATTTTAGGTCGGAGATCTTGTACTTAGGAAAATCCAAAGATTCAACAACACCAAGAACATAAGGGAAAATTTGAACCCAACTGGATGGGTCCCTTCATGATTACAACAACATTTGGTTCTGGAGCCTATCAACTATCAACTCTAGAAGGAGATCTTCTCCTTGACCTGACTAATATTATCCACCTGAAAACATTCTACAAATAGACATTCTCTGAATGAGAAGCTCCTGTATAGAGAAAATGTTCCTAAAAAATAACAAAAAATAGCAAAAAGAAGAAAAATTCAACAAAATAGTGAAAAATGATCTTGAGCAAAAAAAAGAAAAAATATTGGAAAAATTCCCAAAAAAATCATTATCTTGGTGAAAACCTGGAAAACACATGCCTTGATGATAACAAAAAAAAAGAGGAAAAGTACAAAAAAACCAAAAAAAAACAAAGTTCCTTGGTGGAAAACATGGTAAACAGACACTTTGGTAGCAAAAATAAAAATTCTGCCAAGTGGTGAAAACCTGGTAAACATGCGTCACTTTTAACTAATGCTCCATCTATCAATGTATTACTTGGCTATCCTCTGTACATGGGTTTCAACTTGAGTTATTTCTTGTATATATCTTTAGTCACTTTTGGGACCTTGTACAGTTCAATTGGCTCTCATGGAACCATCATGGCTTGGAATCAATTGATATCTTAGTCCTAGGACAATTTGACCTAACTGGGGGTAGTTTCCCAACAATAATCTTATCAGCCAAGTCCATATCTTGTCAATTATTTAACCCGCTAATCAGAGTCAATGCTTTGGGTCTCTCATCATTGGATAGTTTTCCACTGACATACTGGTGTTTTTCAACACCCATCCCATAAAATAGTGTTTCTCAACACTTTCCCACTGAACACAATGGTGTTTCTAAACACCAACCAGATATATCTCCAAAACAAGTGGTTACACAAACAACATAAACTACATAAGAATTCATCACCACAAGACAAACAAATACAAGAACACAAAATAGATACTCACACCTATTTGAGTTGTGTTGATTATGTCTTCAGATTCCCTTGATGATACCCATTACCTAGAGTGACAAGGATGAAGATGTGATATTTCTATTTATATTGTCTATTATCTTGAATTTCATTGCTTATGTCTCCTTGTCTATTTTGAGTGATAGCTTAGTACTGTGCAATATAAGGGAACATACTTAAGGATATGAATGCAAGTGTCATTATAGGTAACGTGATGATTGTCCAAGGATATGAACAATAACGGGTCATTGCGAGCACAATATCACTATTTGCACAAGAATAGAAGGATCTCTTGTTTGTCAATGGACGCAAGAACCACTCAGGTCATCTCGGCTCCACATGCCTTTATGCTTTTGGAAAATTGAAATATAAAAGGGAAGTCACACTCAGGTCATCTTGGCTCTACATGCCTTGGTTCTTGTGTTTACTTTCAAATTTTCATTTGATAAGGTGGTACATATATTCTCATGGTTGAAGGTAACCAGTGAGGGTTGTAATAGCCTCTGTGTCCCAACCGCTCAATGATGATACATAAGCTAAAAAAAGATCAAAAGTGAAAAGGTAAAGTACATTTTGTAACCACCCTAATTTGGTCTGCTCTAACCACAGACCCTATTTTCCCTAAGTGTTATCATACCCCTAATTATGTCAAGACAATTCTTCAATTTATTGGCATAATTCATTTAAATCAAATTTAATCTCCTAAGTGATTTAATCACTAAATTACATTAATTTCCTTAGCCAATTAAATCAAATC